>OMNW01034974.1:8956-37294 GCA_900303245.1 Selene dorsalis | reverse complement strand
TCTGAACCCCGAGCTGTGCTTTCTTTTAACATGCATGTTACATATGAGCCTTATCTGACAGAGAGGCCAGGTGAGGAGAGCAAATTATAAAGACAGCAGATAAGTGGCTTAGAGTCAACAGCATGTTTAATGAGTGTGTTGGTCATGTAAAGTGTAAGGAAAACAGAAGAACACCTGCTTAAAGCCGTTCACTTGTGATAAGATCACCTCAGACATAAAGTGTACCAGGACTGAACAGGCCTTTATGTGGTTAGTACTGTACTGACAGTAGGGGGGCAGAGAGCAAAAAGTGTGTGTATCCAAGAAATACACACAGAATAAGTTTTTCCACACATTTTCCCCATATTGGCATCTTTCTGATGACCACTCTGAAACTTGGAGAAATGCATAAAAACAGCCTCTAGAAGCCATTACAATGAAAATATGGTGAGGATAATAATCTTTAACAGATAGAGTAATCTTATTATTTTCTAATTTCAGAAATGCCTGTTTCCATTTGTTCATGTTAAATATTATCTGTTAGAGCAGCAAAGTTTGTGTTGGTAAAACTGTAACCTGTTTTTTTCTTTTTGGGGCCCATGTCACTCAGTTAAAGTGGACACACTGTCTGCGTGACACACACGTGAGACGCATGTCTCGCGCCTTGTGATCTGGAGATTTGACTTATCGCTTATTTTTCACGTGACGCTCAGTTCCGAGCAAAATTACACAGAGACCTGTTAAAGACCTGTTAATAGTCATAGTCACATTACACCAGGGACATCACATAAAACTCACCTGATACTTCAGTGCCATGAAAATAGATTTTTTTAACCAGTTTAACAGCTCCATGTGGAGATAGATGAGTTTTGGTGACATTTTTTAATGCAGAAATTTATCAATAATGACAAGATATCCAACATTCAAGTTAGTCGTATATGATGTGAAACTAACTATGTTCAGCTTTTGGACTGTTGTTCCGAGAGGACGAGTCATTTTAACATAAGATTTGGGGAAGATGTTAGAACATCATAATGGGTCTTTTATTTAACCACTTCCTGGCATTTTATATATGCAAATAATCAAATAAATAATCAATATAATTAACAAAATAGCAATGGAAATAATGATTAAAGGGCAAAAATAACATTCAAAAACTGAACAATTCAAATATGATATAAATAAGCAGATTTCTTACACATTAGTATAAAGAATGTACTGGACAGTAAAAAGAGATTTAAACAGTGAGGCTGTCGTTACCTTCAGCAAAGTCCTGAGCATCGTGGTAGTCGATTTGGCGCAAGCTCCGATCTCCTTCAATCAGGTCGTTCTTAGTGCCACACAGGTAGATCATACAGTGCTGGAGAATATAACACAGACAACAAAGCAAAATAAAAACAATGTTACTGAGTGAATTAGTGTTTTTTTTTTTTAATAAACAATAATGTTCAACCAGAAAAGCTCTCTTACCTCCTCGCAGTTTTGCAGCTCCTTCACCCAGAACCGAGCTCGCTGGAAACTGCTGCTGTCGGTCAGGTCTGAAAAACAAAAATAACACAGCTGGCCTCATCATAACTCACTAAAAGTACAGGCCTGCAAATAATGCAGTAGTGAATCCATTAATACATTTTAATATGCAAACAATTCCGACCATTTCTGTCAGATTTTGATGATGGACATGGTCAAAAACCTCTAATATAATAATGAATAATTAGGAACCTGGAATGACAGTGCAGATGAGGTTTTAAAAAAAAAAACTGGATGAAAATGCATGTGAAATGAAACCTACAAAAACAGGACAGAGGGTAAAGAAGAAGAAGGACAGCAGACCCAAAAGTAGACAGTACATAAAATATGACAGCAGTGTGAGTAATCCAGTGGGAAATACCATCAGCTATTTTCTAAGAGACAAAGTTCCCCAACTTGTAAAGTAACAAGTCTTAATCAGAAGAAAGATGATTTTTAGGGAACCACACTACTAGAATGATCTGAATTCTACCAGCATCACAAACTAGTGAGCCAGACTAGTAACCATGGCCACTGTGATCCTAACAAGAGATCTTTACGAAGGTCAACACCAGCTACATGTGCATGCAAGTTTTACCATAGCAGACAATGGCTGCCCGAGCTCCTCTGTAGTAAATCCTGCTCATAGCTTCGTAGCGCTCTGATCCAGCTGTGTCCTGGGTGATTCATAGAGAAGAGTAGAAAATGAGAAAAACTGACATCCATTTGAAGAGACAAGGTGAAATATATTGGCTGTTACATGGGGGCACATTTTCAGATCTCACTGGGATCAACTCTGACACTGATGCAGGACAAACACACAGATTCACACAATGTAGCCTCTAACTCACCCAGATGCCAAGAGTAATCACTTTCTCTCCCACCTGGATTGGTTTGGCAACAAAAGCAGCACCTATAGTCTGTGAAGATGAGAGTACAAGAGCAGCAAAGCATTAGACACTCATGGAGTCCCTGTGGATTGTGGGTACTCTCAGTCTGAATGGACACTAATGGGAGACAGGATAAGGTCGGCCTAGACTGATAGTTGTGTGATAACTGGAGAGCACATCACATTGCTGCCATTTTTTACTATTAAAAATTACATTAGTCATTATTATTATTGTTGAGAGATATGTGGTTTAGTCGAGTGGTTTACAACCTAGGGCCAAAAAATCTTAATCTACAAAGTAACTAGTAAGTATGACCATCATGTCAATATAATAAAATATGCTATACTTCTTTCTGAAGTATGGCAATGTAGAGGTGTGTATTGTGTGTAGACTAATGTCTATTAAAGTTTATACATGTATATTTAGAATATATTTAACATTAAACTGTGCAGAAACTCAAGTCTGAATACTTTCAAAGGATTAAGCATCATTAAATGTACCAGTCAACTTTCTAAATTGCTCACGGTGTATTTCCAGAGGACACGAGAGAGGCATGACTGAATAGTTTCCACATTATTATGTTAGATACTTATAAGAACCCTTGTCTAATGCACTATGCGTTAAAAGAAACATACTGAAACATTACTTCATCCAGAGTTTCTATCAGTGCTTTTATACTTAAAGATGATTCCTGACTTGAGCCTCTATCACCAGGATGTCCTCAGGACTAAATGTAAAAGTGAAGCTTTTCAGTCAGGGAGGGAATCAGCAACGGGCTGACATGGAAATTGAAGCGGAGCAGCTGACACTCACGTTCTGGTACGGGCCGACCAAGAAGCGATGATGCACGTATCTCTCCACCAGGCTGGTCTTCCCTACACTCTCCTTTCCCAACATCACCACTTTGGCATCCACGCGCATTGCAGTCATATTAACTGGGTTTCCAAAAGCCCAGGACAAGCAAACAGAAGGTGGGGGGTCAATTTAGGTGGCAGCTTCTGGGCTGCAGCGTGCTGTGTGATGAAAAGACAGGATACACAACAGATGAGTGAAGATAATGATCACACCGTAAACACAATTTGCATTTATTGAGAACAATGACATCGTCTCTAGAGATTGCCAAATCCTTAAAATTTCTCATATTTCTCTTATGACTTTTTCACTTCCTCTTACTATCTCTCTATATCATCTGTTGTGTCTGCAGTCAGCTGGTGGATTGGCACACTTTACACATGAATCTATTTATAATATTTCATGTTTGAAACGCATGTGACATTTTGCAAGTGAAACAAAAATGCAAACTGTAAATCGCAATTCATCGTATTTTCAAACTATACTAAAAATGAATGTTGTATTCACTATTTCGCAAATGATAATGTCATGTACCCTTAGGGCTGCAGTTCATGATTATTACAGTTGTCATATACCTGTTCAATATCAAAAATTGACCTTTACACTTTCTCAAAGGCCAGTTGTTATCAATTATTTTAATCAACTGATCACTTATTGTCATGTTTTTGCTGTATTTGTTTGTCAAACAATACACACTCATGTAGTCCCTTACTAAATGGCACTTATGAATGTCAATGTTAACAAAAAAAAAACCAAAACAAAAAACGAGCAGTAGGTTTCGATATCACCTGCCCTCATCTTTTTATTTGTTTCACTTCTAATTGTTTACTTTCTGTTGATCTGATAATGATAATCTGATACGTCGCGGTAGGATCTGCAAGCTTATTACCGTTAATATTTATGATTTCACTTCATAAAAAATATATTAATCGCTCAGTTACCTCAACATGACACGGCCAAAACACCATCAGCCCAGCATTGTTGGTTACCAGGGGGGTTTTGGTACTAGCTTAGCTAACTCCAGCATCAACACACCGAACAGTGAGAACTCACCTGGCCGTTACCTGGCTCAACAAATCCTCCTGAACATCAGGGGCCGACCCGGGGCTGTCGTCCGTCACTACCACACCTGGTTTAAAGCGAAAACGGTCACAGCCAAACCTCTCGTCATGTCTGCCCAGCCTCGCTAAACCGGCAGCTAGCTCCGTTACCCCCACGGACGACTCTTGTTGCGCAACGGCTGAAATTACCAGCTAACCGTCAGTTGGATGATATTACAGACGGAGACGGTAAACATGGTCTGTGGTTTTTACAGGAGCTCCATGCTGTGTAAACAGCTCCAGCTCTAGCTGACGGGGACGTGCTGGTAGCGGCGGCAGAAAGCAGGGAGAGGTTCACGTTTGTGGGGAGGAGAAAATATCCAGCTGAGCTTTGTTTGTTTGGGTGGGAACGACAGAGGAGGGGAGGGGCGGTCCACAGGAAGGAAGTGCCCGAATTGAGTGGCACAAACACCGGAAGTGGGGAAGCCCAGCTGATGCAGCAGCATGTGGGAATGGAGCTTTCAGTAAATGTGCCAATACCCTGGCCTCAAAACTCTATTACCTCATTTCCAAGCACAGTTCCCTTCAGTCCGTTCAATTTATTTCATTTTTTAAAGATTCAAATGTTGTCTTTATTGTTATTTGTATGACTTTTATCTTAGAGTGTTACCCATTTCTATTAGGACATTTTTTTACATCTTTTTCGCAATACTTCTTGATGTTTGCAATGATTATTATCAGTAGTATTATGGTTTTTTTTTAAATCAAAGACCACAAATATGTGATGTTTCAGTATTCACAATTATATAGTAAATAAAGATTTGGAGGTGTGATATTTCTTTTTAAATTATTTTAATATTTAATTGACCTGCATAACAATGAGGATGTCATTATTTATTGTTACCGTGCAGTGTTTTATTTCTGTACAATATTTATAGTTATTTATTTAAAGTTTTATTTATACAATAATGGTCAATTAACAAACAAATAAGAACTGCAGTAAGTGCAAATGGCAGGCAGTCAACAGCTGGCAATGTGGACACCTTAACTTCTTAAAGGAAACAGTGCCTCCAGAGGATCTAGACTGAGAGGGTCAGAGTGATCTGGTCAACATGGTGAAGCTTTATTCTGGCAAATGTTGATTCAGTTCAGGACACAGTAGGAAAATGAATGGATTGTTATCAGGCTGAAAATGTGACTGTGAGAAGACAAGAACGATCAGATCACAAGGTCAGAAATGTGATGGAGGGGAGTCCTGTCAAGTCATCTGATCATATTGATATGAATAGTCCAACCGTTTGTCAGGAAGAGAAAACACTGAAGTGTATGTTGTCTTTGTTGGAGCTTGCTGAGACGAGAGGAAAAGAAGGCAATGCATGAGACAGAAAACAGTAACTGTTCCACATTATATCATCATCAGCAGCAGCAGCAGCCACCTGATGTGATGCTTTCTGCAGTGAAAACTTGAATTTCCTCTGTTTTTGCTAACCCTCATCTGGGCCATGTGCATTTCTGTTCAACAAAGCCGATGGAATATTTTATAGCTCTTCTCTCTTGTGGATGTGATACAGTGTCAACTAAACCTGAGCATTACAACCTTTATGGATGTATCAGGACTGTAGCATTAGACTGTATTAGTTTTTGCTGGGTGTACCTAAGAAACTAAGTGTTGATCACCAGAAAATGAATGTAGCCTACAATTTTAGTTATGAATTTACTTGCTTCAGTTATTTAGATTTTTGACAGCTTATAAAGCAGATACTTATTTAAAAATTATTAATATTTATATTAACTGATAAATAAATAAAAAAGACAGAAGTAAACGCTGATGCACTTTATATAAGAAAAAGTGCAAACTCAGTCACGTATCCTGGAAGAGTCTGATTGGTCTAAACGGCTCATCGATGCCCTTGAGGCCTGAGCAGGGATTGGTCCAGGATCCATCGGATCCACGGTGTATGGTCCCACCCCAACACACACACGCACACACATCAGGGAAGAGAGAGAGAGAGGGAGAGGAGCAAACATGGCTGAAGCGGAGGCAAGCGAGGTAACTTCTGGTGGCGTTTTCCAGGAGATCTTCACCTCTCCGCTGAACCTGACCCTGCTCAGTCTCTGCCTGTTCCTCCTCTACAAAATCTTCCGCGGGGACAAATCGCCGGATCTCGGAGAAGTAGAGCCGCCGCTGCCGAAACTGAAGCGGAGAGATTTCACCCTGGCGGAGTTGAAAGAATACGATGGAGCCCAGAACCCGAGGATCCTCATGGCTGTTAACGGGAAAGTGTTCGACGTGACCCGCGGGAAGAACTTTTACGGGCCAGGTAACGTTACTCCCGACCCGCCGTTACACACGGTACCGAGTGTTCCGTCGGCCTTGCCGCGGTACTAACGGCAACGCGCGTGCGGCGACCGTTGGTTTTGTGTTTAACGTTACTGGCAGTTATCCATTCACTGGTTACATAAGCGAATAGAAAGCCGCGTTTTGCGTATGTTTTAGTAGACTTTTTTTTTTAACTGGACGTTAATGCCACACCCCCTTTTAAATAGTTAGCCGAGGTCTCGTTTCACAACAGAGCAGCTGCTGTAGCCTTGACACCGGAGATCGTCTATGTAGGAAGACGAGTTACTCCGTGGTTTCAGAAGTGAGGTGGGAAAATGGGTGTGGCTACGGTTGCCGTGAGAGCTCAACGCACAGTAACGGAAGGAAACACATGCAAAGACACGAACTCAGAATGCAGCTTAATCGGATGGTAACACGCGCGCTGCAAAAACTCAACACACAACAGAAGTGAGAAGTCATTAGATTAATGATCTGGTCCGTCTCTGTTAATATTTTGACTGCAGCTGTAACAGAAAATGTGGCAGTAAATATATATATTTTTGATTTTCTCACCACAGCTTTCATCTGCTCTTGGTCAATCTAAGCTATATGAATAGATGGGGTTTTTATTGGCCAAGATGCACCTAAGGTATTAGTAAGTAGTAGTATATTGTATAAGTAAATGAGATTATACCCACTATACCTGAATTGAATGGACACCTGTGAGTCCTCCCATTTCACAGCCATTGTGCTGCTGTTATTTGTTATTCGGTGTAACAGTAACGTGTAGTCTTTGTAGATTTGATCTGTCATGCTTCACTGTTACCTGGAAACAGATACAGAGTAAGACCTCCCTGTTTTTTAACTTATCTCAGACTGTAACCTCTGTTGCATGTAACCTCTGACCAACTTGATAACTCACTGTCATGCAAACTTTGTCAGTGAACCGCAGTCCCTCTGCTATCCTGCCCTGCTTTGTTTCATTTTGGGAATTTACAGTTTTTGAGTTCAGTGCTTTGACAGCACTGCTGCAGGCTCATCATCAGGCTTCTAGAGTGAAAGTCACAAGTAGAACAACATGCACAGGAATCAGCTGTTTACAGCATTGTCCTCCTCTTGTTATCGTTTGCTGCTGCTGTTATCGCTGAGACTTGACCTCACCCTTTGGCCCCTGGGGGACCTGTTTCTGTGTTACAGAGGGGCCGTATGGCGTGTTTGCAGGCAGAGATGCGTCCAGAGGTCTGGCCACGTTCTGTCTGGGGAAAGAGGCCCTGAAAGAGGAACACGACGACCTGTCTGACCTGAATGCCATGCAGCAGGATAGTCTCTCTGAGTGGGAGACTCAGTTCACCTGTGAGTAGTGATGTGACTTCATCACATTTTAAACCCTGTTTGTTTGGTGTTATGAAACCTAATTAGCTGAACAGAGAACTTTGAAAATGCATTAATATCAAATCTAGTTTCAAGGCATAAAACGAGTTGAACAGGCTGGCTGCTTAGGAGTGGGAATGTGCTCAACATTTTACACAACCAATCCTATTTTTTTAATGATTACAATTAGTGAACAACAGTGAGCAGATGGACGGTCACCCGTTACTATGGACTCTTTTTTTATGCTCTTTTTGACATTTTGTTAATAATGATTAGTCTCAATTGTAGCTGCATCAAGTTCAATTTTATAGAGCACTCTTGTGGGTTAATAAATCGACACATTGTTGTTTTCTTCAGAAATCACAGTAAAGGTTTAACTTCATGACTTAACTGATGAAAAATAATGTTTCCTGCATAATTTCCACAGAAGCTACAGTACAAAACGTGATGAAAAAGAACATGACATCTGTTTCATGTGTTACAGTTAAGTACCACTACGTCGGCCGGCTTCTGAAACCAGGAGAGGAGCCCGTAGAGTACACAGACGACGAGGAAGGAAAGGACAAAAAGGCGGACTAGAAAACGAAAAATGACCACGAGGGAAAAATGTCAGATGCCTTAATGTTTGTAATTTGATGCTGGTTGCCTCCTGTTTAGGTCCATTCAGAGAAAACTCCTCCATCTTCTCTTTGCATTCTAGTATTTTGGATCAGCCTTTTTTTTTATTGGATCCTGGATTTAAAAAGCCAACTGAACTCCACTCATTTCCATTTCTGTTATGTGAAAGTTAGATGGCATTGACAGCTAAATATACTAATGTCTGATGTAGAGCAGTGCAGCGTTGTTAGAGTCCAGATCACTGTCTATGAAGCTTAATATGAATCCTGACATTGTTGATGAGAATCAGAACTCAAGACAAAGAAGGAGCAGTTACAACGTTTTTATGAAGTTGCTGATGGTTATAGAGGGAGGTTGGCTTTGTTCAGCTCACGTTAAGAACAGCTTGTCAAATTAGTTTGATTATCCACACTTTGTTTATATCGCTGCTGTTTTAATGCAGGTCCTTACACATTCCTTTCATGCAGGGGTCGGCTCTGCTCACTTTGAAATGAACTATCTCAGGAAGTTTCATTCAAAATTCTGACAATTTTAACTTAATGGAAAATTCATGTATTTTTCAACTTGGGTTTTTTTTTCAAAATTTTGATTATCTGGGTTTTGACAAATTTTCTTGCCACCTCGGTTGTAGAGATTTGAGAAGGAAATGCAAAACAAGAAGAAGGTTCACAATGGTATATAGCACCTCAGTACTTTCCATACTAAACTTCAGTTTTATAAACAATCATTTATAGAATTTTTTCTGAAACAATGTCTCTAAGCCCAACTAAAGCTAGTGAGACAAATGTTTAAAATGATTCATATAAAAAGAAGTTCATTTGGAAAGTTTTGGGATGTTCACAAAGTTTGCCCTGGTATGACAACACAGCATTCTGCGTGTCATGTCTCTTGAATCTAAACAACAGAGGTGATGAGTACAAACTTTGCTAAATCCATGATAGGAAATACCCAGGTTGACAAAAAAACAAACAAACAAACATAATTTTCCTTAAACAAGAAAAGCCAATGCAGCTACTTGTCATCATATAAGCAGAGCAAAACAGATCCCTTTTCAAGCACTTTTTCTCAATAAACTGCATGTAATTGTAACCAAACTGCCAGTTTTAATCCTTCCTGACTACAGCCTATATTACTGTGATATAAGAGAAGATATTTTTGAGGATGATGACGGTCAGATGTTTGAATCATTCGAACACATCACGTGGATCTGCTGATCTGAACGGTTATCTACATTTAACCAACATTTAATATATCTTATTTTCAGTTCTCATTTCTGTTGACAACCCCTCAGTAACTGAAACCCATTTATATAACTTGAATAACTATTTTGGTCACTTATCTGTAACATTATCAATTATTCTTGGGTTTCAGTTCCTCAAATATTAGATTTTGCTGCTTTTGTAAATTGTAATTTCAGTTTCTCCTGGATTTTGGACAGTAGGTCGGACAAAACAAGTAATGTGCAATGATTTTTTTTTTCTTCAAAAGTGAAAAATACAACTAAAATGCAGCCCACGTTCACATGCAGTAATGATTTTAATGTTATGGTTGTAGTGTATTACATGGTGCCAAGGAAATGTGTCAGAAAGTTCAGTCTACAGAGAAATGACTTAAGTTAGATGATATTTTCGTGACCACAACATGGTAGGTAATAAGTAAAGATGGAGGGCCAGGCTTTTCTACAATTGCGTCAGTGCATTCCAACAGAAGCTTTGTTTGCAAGGAAATGTACTTTCCTGACTGTAGAAAAATGTGCTGTGATAAACACTGTTTTAACAACATTCTCCTTTGACCCATCATCACTGTAAAAACTGGAGAGATCGGCCACGGTAAAAAATGTACTCGGTGAGGGAAGATTTTCAGTATGCATATGTCATGGTACTGTCATACTGTTATTATCCTGAATGATATTTTTGATTTAATAAAGAAAACTACAAAATGAATGCTCGCCAGTCTTTTTATTTCAACATCTGTATAGGATTTTTAATGGCTGTTGTGACTGAGAATATTTTGAAAATAAGTAAAATGGTATGTCATGTTGATATAGTCGGTGAATCAACACAAAATGTTCTGCGCAAACGTTTTTTCATCAGAAAACTAAGAGTACTGAAGTATTAAACTATTGCAATTTGTTAAAAGGAGACAGAAAAATAAAATAAAAAATGCCTCTTAAAAGTTTAAATATTTAAAGTTTTTTGCCTCCTCACGCTGATTTGCGAAACTCGTCCTATTTTGCCTGTTAATTATTATTTGTACAACAACAACAACTCACTTTTACCCTTTTATCGCTGTTTTTATTTAAAACATAAGCAAACTGAGGCGGGAAGGAAAAGTATGTGTCAGAAGTGGGATTCGAACCCACGCCTCCATTCGGAGACCAGAAGTCCCGTTTCTACGGAAGGAGAGCATCCTTGAGTCTGGCGCCTTAGACCACTCGGCCATCCTGACACGGTGCTTTGTGTGACATTACACACGGTCTTTAACTGTTGTACAATCTTTGTTATCTCAAACCAGTTATTTGGTAAGTTGTCATGATTCTAATAGTGAATAGTTAAGTAGTTACTGATTAACTTTAATGTATTTTAGTGTAACCAGATACGATGATCTCGCTTCATCTCACGCAGTAAACGGTTGGTTGTAGTTTCTATCGACGCATGCTCACATGGACGCGTCGTAATATCCGTTGTGTGTACGTGCGGCGGCCATTGCACTTCCGTTCTTCAAGGGTAACTGAAGACATCAGGAGAAACATGTACCGCTTTGCTAAAGCCGCAGTGAACGTTACTGGTAAGAATATTGGGTTTGCACATAAATATATGTGTACTGTGTGTGTATTTAGGTGAGGTGATGGTTCAGTATCGGTCGATCTAAAGTTTGACCGGCCTTCTGTGTGGTCGGTGACCGCGGTCGGCGTGTTAACATCCCGATGTTAGCCAGCTAGCATTAGCATATAATTGTAGAAGTTATTATATGTCTCAGCATTATCGTTTGTTTAATTAAATGTATGAAATTATCGCACCCAAATTCGACAAGGTATTGGGTCAATAGTAATATTTGAAACATGCTATGTTCTTCGCTGTGTCATTGTCCGATATTTTCAACTGAGCTACCGTGTTTATAATATTTAACCTGTTCCGTGTAATTGTGGACATTAGTGGCATTTGTGATGGATATGATTGAGCAACGGTCAAATTTTAATATGCTGCCCATCAAAGTAGACTGGGTGATAAAGGAAGGGCAATTAAGGACAATATACAGTATGTTAGACACCATTTTGAAAAGAACTTGGGCTGAGGACTGATTTGACCAACAAAGGTGACAGTGATTCCTGGGATCAGTCAGTGTATTATTTTCATCACCTAATTGTTTGCTCATTTGCGAAGGTCACATTTGAATTAAAAGTGAAATATCCAAGGTGACATAACAAATCTCCTGTTTTTTTAAAGATTTAAGTTCACATTATTCAACAGTGACAAACAGAAAGTAGTCACAGATGTGTCTTTAAAAGAACTACAGAAACCAATATCATAATAGATGCAGATTGATTTTCAGTTCCCCAGTTAGTTATTGCATCTTTAAGATGATGACTTGCACAGACATTCATGTACATCTCAACAACTTTTAGCTCCAGTTTATCTTCATGTCAGGGTTCATGTCATGTTGGAGTCATCTTTTAATAGAGACCCACAAAGTCTTTGCTGTATACACTCAAGCTGGATCAGTGTAAAAGGGGTCATACAAGGCCATGTTGTGTCCATGTTATCGTTTACTGGTAACATCATCTAGAGCTTTGTGTACCTATAACTGTTTGAGAAACAAGGACTGCAGGTTTTTTTTGCTGTTGGTTTGTTTGTTTGGGCATTCACTGTCCATTAACTGTGCTCTGTTAATAATAGTGTTGTTTTGTTTGTTTTTTTCTTGAACAATGACCTAACTAATTATTATGTTACTAGAATATTTGATTATTTTTGACTGATGTTTAGTAGATTAATCATTTCAGCTCAGCTCCAGGAAAAAAAAGTCTAATATCTAGCAGAACTTATTTTAACCTCTTTTTTTTTTAACTTTTCTTACACGTGACCTTCTGTCAGTGGTCTCATCATGATTACATCATAATTTGTGCCAAATTTTACATTTGTTATTTTCAGGTTCAAATTAACCTTATATGTTATAAAGATGACTTAGACTGCCTAGAAGTGAGGTCACAAGAAATAAAAGTTAGTACAAGGGCAGTTTATAAATGCCAGATTGTGTTTTTTTGTCATCCAGGTCGGGCCATGAGGCAGGTGAGGCATGGCTCCACCGCCAGCGACAACTTTCACGCCAAGTACGGCACTGGTGTGATGGTCGGTGGAGGTGTCTTCTGCGTAGCTGTATGGTCATATGTAAGTCTCACTATCATGTCGATCCACATCATATTTCTATGTTTGTCTTGAACAGCTTGAGATCATATAGAGAAACGCATGTGCTGGTTCAATAACAGTGATATTTCAAAGCAAAACGAAAAAGTACTTACCAGGTGTTGAATGATGTTGTCTGTCTTTCTACAGGTGCTGACACAGACTGGCATCACCTGGAATACGTCACCAGTTGGAAAAGTCATGCCCAAAGAGTGGAGAGAGGCAGAGGAGTGAAGAGTGGCCATGATGGACCTTCGACTCACCTAATGAACCTTCTGGTTGTACAGATGAATAATGAATCTCTGTGTGTTCAGACAGTGAAAGACTGTGTGCTTATTCCAACATGTTACTTTGTTCAAATAAATTATCTGTGATTCTACTCACAATTGTCTCATCTTTTAGCTGTTTACATTGTGTACACGGACAGACATCTTTCACAGTGGTTTTACTATTAATTAACATTAACTTGAACATTATTACTCCAAATGCCACACATTTTTATGTTACTTTCTGTTTGCCAAGAGTTTAGGGTTGTAACAAAGGCAAAGAAGATGTGATATGTGCACATCAGTCATCATCATCTAGACACTGCACTTAACTCTGTCAACAACACCCACATGCAAGAAGCCAAAGCACGTATGCTGATATCATGGCAACACAGAGCCCACTCTGTACATCACACATCTCCTTTTGAACTGATAGATTGTTTTAAATAAATGGTACAAAGAAGGTCAAGATAAAAATAACCTCAAGCTTGACTGTACTGGACTGATAATCAATGTGCTGTTGTACATGAGTACCACACTCCTGTCTCATTGGTCAAACCCAGGTATAAACGATGGGACGATTTGGGGCTTTACATCAAAACAAATATTTGTGGTATTGGATGAGAAAAGATATGAGGTACCAATTCTGATTTCCTTAAGGCTTTGAGGTGCAGCCAAAAGATTTGCTGCATTAACAGATGTAGTCAGAACTCATTCCACACACTGTATCAATTGAAAGATTTGAAACCAACAGATATTAAACAGAACTTTCAGATCTATTTCATTAAAGATAAACTTTTCTGTTAAAGGTAAAATAAAATTTAAGTTTACACATTTTGCAAATCACCAACAGCTTTATGCAGCCTTAGTTTAGCTTGTTGTGCCATTAGGGGGCGCACTTTTGTAGAGTGTGGACGATGAAGCCTGAGAACAAGGCACGGTTACTCTGCTCGAACACTTAGCTGTAAATAAAACCAGGTCATCTAAACTGCAGTTTGTCTCAGAGTCACTTTTCTGGGTTGTGATCACCGCAGTGGACAAAAACCCTCCCCTAACTGTTTTACAAGAACTCCTAACTGCCTAAATTTTGACTATATCAGCATATTTCTTATCTATAATTTGGATAGACTCAAAATATTTTTTTAATTCCATCCTGGCGGGCTTAAATGATTAGAATGTGAATGAATGAATGTGAAACCTGCCCAATAGGATCCCCCACTGAACTTTTTTTTTTCTTTATTAACATCATCATTGCAAAATTGATGTATCAAAAAATTCTTCCATTTCCCTCTAGAGTGTGGACTTGTATTCATATAATAGATTTCGTCTCTTCTTTTTTTTTAACAAAACTCCTTTTTTTATCAATATCAAGACAGAAATAAATTTGTCAAATGTTAGCATTGTGTATAGAGTTATAGATATTAAATATAACACTATTGTTGATTGTTGATATCATGTCATTTGTAATTTAACTTCCTTTAGTTTATTTGAAACAACAATTTTATAAGGTAAAGTTTTTTCAGGACCAGACTGTGAGCAGACGACAATGTTACGTCAGAGAACTGACAGAAATCTCATCCAATTAAGTACAAGAATCCTGCTCTGGCCAATAAGCTGCGGAGGAGGGTGTTATGCCCCGCCCCGCCGGTGTCCATCCGTGCTGCACTAAGGTCACCGCTGTCACTCGGTGTCTCACCAACCGTCAACCGAAGGAGGCGGAGGATCCCCAGCGAGGAAGGTGCAGGAAAGAACCAGCGAAACCAGCAACATGTCTCTGTCTAACAAACTCACCCTGGACAAGGTGGACGTCAAGGGGAAGCGCGTCATTATGAGGTGAGCTTTATTAGTTTATCGCGGAAAAACGGAAATGGGGTTTTCTGACGTTAGCTAACTAACATTTTAGCTAACGGACATTTCAGAGCCCAAACATACACTTCCTGCATGGACAAAGTGTCTAGTCCTCCCGCAGAGCTCAGGTTAGGTACACTGAGGGGATGCTTAACGGTGTGTGAGTCGGTTGAACACACGACAGGAAGTGAACTTGTTGGTTGTCACGTTTTCCATCCATGTTACGTGCCCGCGGGGAGATGCTGCATGGATGAAACCGACTGAGTCACCGGAGTCTGCCCCTGAACGTGAGACTACCATCACTGAGAGTCAGCCCCGCACGTTTAACTTACATCACCGAGACTCAATCCGCACATCCACGCTCACATCACCGTGTTCACCGAGCTCCTCACGGTGGAGTCACGTCACTGCAGCAGTCCAGCCTCTCGTGACGCAATAAGACTGAATACATTTATCACACGGTGTGCTCATAATCTAAAGATGCTCAGTGGTCGTCCAGTTGCTCTTTTTTAAATAAATTCGTTTAACATGTAATTCTCTGAGCCCTAAATAATGATAATGTCTGCAGATGATATGTTATAGTTATGAAAATAGACTGAGTCATCAGCTAGTCGTTTCATCTTGAAAAAGTCATACATTTAGTCATATACTTAAATGTAAGATATTCTCTATCTAATCTATCAGATTCATATTCTGTGATGAATTGCTGCAACTAGGAATCTTCAAAGTAATGTTAAGATGCAAAGAAAATCAGGAAATATTGCATGATTCATCAAAATGTTGAAAAACGGTCAAAATCACTGTGACTAATTCATCACCAGTGGACTACAATCCCCTCCCCTCCTTAGCTCCAAAGATGTTGCGCTGCCTGGTTTCACAGAATCACTTTTTAATAATAAAAAAATATGCTTTCAGACTTAACTAAAATGCAGCACTGTTATTTTTAGTTTTCAGTATTGTGTGCCATTTATTCTATAGGTATTTCTGTGCAGACTATAAAGGCCAGTGGCAACAGAAGAGCACTTGAAACTGACACCCTGTGTGGAAATGTCAGAGGGCCATTTTGGTTCGTTCGTCTTGGTGGTGCAACAGGCGGCATAGGACAAGGTTCACCGACAGCAGCCCCCAGCCTGCGCTGCTCGGTGTTAAAAGGTCAAGTTCATGTTGAATCAGTCTCGGTGTGGACTATCAACGCTGCACTGAGTTCCTTCATGTCACACCCAGGGCCTGTCGTTGCACGCCCTGTGTGTGGGTTTTATGAACGTGTTGCTGCAAACAATGTGCAGAGGAGCTGTTGTGTTAGCTGCTGGTCCAGAATATAAAAGAGGGAAAGCAGGAGGTTGCTGTAGTGACCAAGTAGTGCCTGAAAGAAATCTGTTCAGCAGCAAAATCAAACGGACTTTCTCACTGTGTTGAGACCAGAGAAAATTAGTAACAGATGGAATAATTAAAGAGTGTTGGTAGATGGCGTTGTCTGTGCATGAGTGCTGTTGAGCCGTTAAACTGCTGACTGTTGGATTTTACACTAAGACAATGGATTGCTGTTATTATGGCAGTGGGTGCAGTGTGTGTGCATGCAGAGTGTGTGCAGGCTGATCATGTGTCTCGGCGCATCAGGCCCTCAGACAGAGAGGAGGAGGGAGGTGGTGGTTATGTAACTGAGTGGAGTGCGAGGGATGCAGTATGTTCTCGGTGGCTGCCTGAAGAGCAACCAGCTCAGTGGGCAGAGCAGCGCTAGCTGCTAAAACTGCTACTGAAAATGGATAAAAGCCATTTATCTAAAGGAAAGGTGTTGGACCAGAACTGTTTATAGTTGGTTTTAATGCATGTGATCTTCTTTGTTGACCACCCCTGAATATTTTACATAATTTAACCC
Organism: Selene dorsalis; assembly: GCA_900303245.1. NCBI lineage: Eukaryota > Metazoa > Chordata > Actinopteri > Carangiformes > Carangidae > Selene > Selene dorsalis. Next base: position 20,328 of record OMNW01034974.1, on the reverse strand, counting down.
CACAGGGCAGCAAGTCTGTTAACGGTTAAAATGCTCATTGTAAACTGATTTAAATCAGGACTGACAGCTTTACATCTGTCAGTCCCTCATTAATTAATTCCTAACCCTAATTACATAAAGGGCATCTGTACCAACTACAGCTGCACAAATAAATCAGCCAACTATCTGTTGATATTGGGTAATTGTTGGTATATTCACGCATAAGTGAGTCTGTAATTACCGACAATAAGAAGTTGCAGCACAGACATGCCTAGCTAGGTTTGATGTAATTTAAAAACTGTGTCACCATCATAGTTTCTCTAACAGAGAGCTTCAGGCAGGTTTTAAATAACAGGAGGACCAGCAAGGTCACCAAAACAGTAGGTAATTATGGCTGTAATTTCTACTGGAGTGGGGATGGAAAATTATTCACATGTCCCTTCAAAGGTCAATAAGAAATGTCCCCAAAACCACCTGGAAAGAAGCAAAGTACAAAGCCAGAAGAAGTCACTAGCATCTGACATCTTTGTCAAGCTTATCACACCAACTCATATTAAATCATAAATCCTTCAGTCACTTGTTTGATCTAGTTTGTCAGATTGGTAGGATAAACATATGCAGCCAGATCTCATTGCTACTGTTGTGTACAGATGTCCAGGAATCTCACAGGAACCATAAGATTGTTGTCACGTGAAAAAGCTTCACCAAACGCTGGTGTTAATAGCTCATGTTTTATTCACAGCTGATGAACACAAGAGAAACATGAGATGTCACCAAAACCTTCCGTAATGTCCCACATACCTCGTTAGTCTCTGTCTCTCTGGTAACTACGTTTGTTCTCTTTCAGGGTTGACTTCAACGTTCCCATGAAGGACAAGCATATCACAAACAACCAGAGGTAAAGAAAAAAAAAAAATCCTCTCATTTCTATTGTCACTATAAAAGTACACTGAAGGTTTTAGCAAAAGGTTTCACACACTGATGGCAGAGCACAGTTTCCTCAGACGGAGGCAGGAGGAAAAGGTAAATTCTTCTCCCGGTTGATTTTCAGGATCAAGGCGGCCGTTCCCACCATCAAACACTGCCTGGACCATGGAGCCAAGTCTGTGGTGCTGATGAGCCACCTGGGCCGTCCTGATGGAAACTTTGTGCCTGAGAAATACTCCCTGGAGCCCGTCGCTGCTGAGCTCAAGACTCTGCTGGGAAAGTGAGTAGACGGACTGAACAACTGGTTTTTACCCTTCTTCTCCTTCAGTTGATTGTGTTTCTTTCTGCAGTAAAAAAAAAATGGTGACAATTAAAGTATTCAATCAATGATCACTGCATATACACAAGTGGACAAAGCTTGGTCTGTTGAGATCAGAAAAACATGTTTGAACTTGGAAGATCCTCCTCACTTGTCCTCTGGTCCTCTGCAGGGACGTCACCTTCATGAAGGACTGTGTTGGTGCAGAGGTGGAAGCTGCCTGTGCTAACCCCGCCGCGGGGTCCGTCATCCTGCTGGAGAACCTCCGCTTCCACGTGGCCGAGGAGGGAAAAGGCAAAGACGCCTCTGGAAACAAGGTGAGTCCTCCAGAGGTCAGGATGCTCTGACTCAGGACACAAATACTGTTAAGTTTCATGTGTTTTAGCCTCGTGCATTTGGTTTACGTCAAGTTACCAGTGAGAGTCAGCAGAGACAGAACTTAATATTACAGTTCATGTACAATCTCACATCAGTAAATGTTAGTTTTATAAGTTAAATGATGAAACTGCAGCTCTGTGGTTTTGGTCTAGATTTTTAATGATGACTGATTGATTTTTAAACGATGTCATCTCAATCCTTCATTTCATATGGACATGGAACATTGCAGGAAATAGTCCTCTGTGTTGTTATCAGTCTGGTGAGAAAGAGACAAGTACCAGAGATGGACTTGTTGGTCAAGGGTTCATCAAACAGCAACATGGTGAGCCAACACATGAGAAGAGAAGAGCAGACAGGAGCCAGACTGTGAGGGCTCTGTTCTATTTGGATGGTCTGTTAGACTTGCTGTTGTCCTCTAGCTGTCAGACAGACAGCAGGAGACTCACACCTGGGTCACTGGGAGGAAAATGCAGAGTCACTCCAGCTGCAGCACCGTCCCTCTGAAAGAGCTGCGTCACCGTCAGATGACGTCATGGTCAGGAGTGCTGCAGCTCCTGCTGGTGTCTCCTCTCAAACTGTCTGTCTCACGTTTGGTTTGTTACCTGCAGAGAGTCAGATCACAGCTCTGTCTACTCCAGTCTTACCCACTCTAACCATTAACATAACTCTGTTTTCATGCATTATAAAACCATAGAGAAACAGAGCAAGGCACTATGCCATCATCATCTCATTCTTTGTGCTGAGATGTAAAACAGACCCAGACTCAGGACTTGATATAAAAGCTGATCTTGGGGAGGCAGCAGTGGATCAGCAGCTTTGTCCCCATGACATTTATCCTTAAGGTCAGTGGGCTGGATGTGTTGCTTTTCCTGTCCTGGGAGGCCTGGCTGGTATGCAGCCTGTGTGGATTGGTTTCTACTGTATTGCTGTACTGTATCACACTGGCAGCTTTTTATATGTTTTATTGTGAAAATATTTCTCGGTGACAGAGACTGAAAGTGTCTCAGAGACTGAATTCATTTCACTGGTTCAATCAAAGTGAGTGGGGCAGAGGAATCGGTGTCTCCTGTCTGATAATACTATTAAGCACAAAAGAGATCTTACACTGTACACAAACACATGCATGGTATCCTCACTAACATTTAACTGGGGATCAAATAAGAAAACACCAGTAACTTGTTAGCAGTTTTTAAGCTGATAATCCAACATGGTGAGCGAAGGGGGACATGTAGGAAGCAGGGAGCTGACTGTACTCAGGTCTGACATTTGAACGACTCCTGACCTTTTTGTGCCCTCAGGTCTCACAGTTACGACCTTTGCCTGTTAAAGTGCATCAGGAACCCAATCCACAATGCACAGACTGAGTAGTGACAGTGAGGATGAGTTCATATTAGGACAAAAAAGTTATATTGTAATTATTTATTATAGTAAGTCAGGATTTTGGTGGACATGGTAGTTTTTGGATTTGATTTTCACTGTAGACTATAAAATATTGATAGCATGATTTTTTTGTAATGGTGATTATTTTGTTAAGAAATGATGAAAACTTAAGCCTTAAAAAGAAAAGACAGTCCCTGCCTAGGTATTACATGCTCATACAGTTATGTGTCTTTCTGTTCCTCAGACCAAGGCCTCCCAGGAGCAGGTCGACTCCTTCAGGGCATCTCTCTCCAAACTGGGAGATGTTTACGTTAACGATGCCTTCGGCACAGCTCACAGAGCCCACAGGTGAGCAGGACACGGGCTGCTTCATCCATCCAATCATCCAATCAATGTGTTGGGCCAAAAGCGCCTACTTAAAAATGTTGAAATGTCTCGTTGAACCCTGCTGTTGTCCGCTCCTCTCCCAGCTCCATGGTGGGAGTGAACCTGCCCCAGAAGGCCGCTGGTTTCCTGATGAAGAAGGAGCTCGACTACTTTGCCATGGCTCTGGAGAAGCCTCAGAAGCCCTTCCTGGCCATCCTCGGAGGGTGAGAACAGTTGCTTTCAGCAAGTTGCTGAGTTTGGATGCAACACAATGCAAGAGGCTTTGTCGCTGGCAATTTACTGCAGAGATGCCAGTGAGACATGAAATACAAAGTAGGGAGTAAGAGATGAATACATCCGAAGGCAGTGAGAAATATTTCACTCACATTACAAAGTATTCGATTGTCCACTTTGTCAAGTGGGCTGGGACGAAACTGAATGACAAAGTCAGTAACAAATAAAATGGAGCGATTAAAAACTAACCATTTCTATACATTCACATATGGATCTCATGCCTCAGAGACACAAAGCAGTCTGGGTAAAATAGCTGGAGCATGTAAAGATAACAGAGAGTCACAACATGACGCAGTCCTGCCGTGGACATTGACTTTTTCAGGAGCTGTTCAGTCCCCAACATTAATTTTTAACCTCCTACACTGTGATTGTGAACCAGCAGCAGGATGAGTTCAGTTCCTCCAGACAAAAACATAAAACCTGACAACATCAGCTTTAACTGTCAACACCAACTCAATGTAAAAGAAGTCATCTTCCTATCAGTATTGCCTCTCCTCCTCCTCCTGCGGTGGTGCAGTCTCTTTTTGAAACACCCAGGTGACCGTCCAGGAATAGAGACTTTAAGCTCATTATGTAATCTGTGGTGTCACAGTACACTGCTCTCCTCAAGACACAGCTATCACTGTTCAGCCTCAGTGTGCAGAGATGAGAGGTCACACAGGACATATTTGTGAATGATAATTTCATTCATCAACACTCCTTTTGGATTCAGGAACATTTTCAGGGTTGCTTGGCAGATCATGTGATTTAGAATTGAACATTTCATATATTTTTTCACTATTTGCATAAATGCATCGATTAAGTTTAATAGTTTAAAATACAATAATCTTTGATGCACAGATATAAAATTATTGTCTGTTATCTTCAATCACTCGTTGTTTGCCCAAACTGAGGAATGTTAGCTGAGGAAATTAGCTAACACTTTCCTGTTTCATCTGATATTACACAAGTTCAATGATAGAAACTCCCACAAGTTAAAATTTTCAGCAGGTTATGAGTTCACTGCAAACCCCTGAACACACCATGAGCTGTCAGAGCACCTCTGTGTGTTTTCTCTGTGGTGCTGCAGGTGTTTTTTTTATTTTTTGGGGGTTGATTGTTTCTTGTGCTCGAGATGTGACACCACAGTTGGATGAATAAAGAGGAAACGGTGTGTGAAGCTGCTCTAACAGACGCTCTGTTTAACCGAGCTACCGTCGGCCACATGTGGGATTTGGCCTCGTGTCAGAGTCCATTCAAGCCCGAGAGCATTGTGCAACTGTCACATCCGCTCAGCGTCAAGCTGTGCAGCTAATCACCGTCCTCCAGTCCACAAACAGAGGACATCGACCATTAGAGTGTAATGATCATCCACTTTTTACACAGCAGTGAAACAACAAGTCACGGTGGGGTCGTACGGCCAAAGATATTTTTATCAGTTTGAGTGAAATCATACATGAATGATTCCAGAAAAAATTAAAGTTAAAAGCAAAGCAAATTGATTAGTGGGAAAAGAACCCTTTATTACCAGTGAAACCAGGTTAAACAATCCAGGAAGTCCAGTTTAAGTGACGGGTGAATTCATTTATCAGCAGCCGAAGCAGTCACAGTGCTTTATGATGCTACAACTCAGGATTTCATAACTATTGATATTGTTATCACAGCGGTAGATATTTCATCTTTTGTTGCAATGATCAGAAGATATCAGGATAGAACTTCTGATTAATTTATGATTGATCAGTCTTTCTACAGAAAATTAAAAGCCACAATGTACAATGAATGAAAGTAACATAAAAGTATATTTTGCATGTAAATTCCTTATCTAGACTCATGTGCTCCACCTCTGTGTTTCAGAGCTAAGGTGAAGGATAAGATCCAGCTGATCAACAACATGCTGGATAAGGTCAATGAGATGATCATCGGCGGTGGCATGGCCTTCACCTTCCTCAAAGTCCTCAACAACATGGAGGTGAGAAAAATGTGAACAGTGCACTGTGGGACTTTCTCCTCTGTGAACATCTGCTGCAGTGAGAGTGAAGCAAAGAGATGAAGCTGAAGGCAGGAAAAACAAAACGAAACACAACTGAGGGGCATTTTGAATCCATGGTTGTGGTTATTTATGACTATAAACAGATGGAGTAAATACTTATTAAACATCTTAGAACCAGATTTTTTGTGTAAATGTAGAACGAAGGCCCGTCTGACACCGTTCACCTTTCAACATGCTCTTTTTATCGAGCTGCTGGATGTTGAACGTTGGTGGTTTTCAGACAAACTCTGTAAAACCAACAGTTTCCTAAGTCTGAGAATGACATTTATTACCTCAGTTCCACCTTCGTCTAAAACAGACCGGGTTAGTTCAAATCCTTTCACCCAAAAGTTACAAAAGAACAGGGTTTCTCACTTCCTCTGCATGGTATCTGTCCACAGAGATATCATTGTTTCATTTGTCTGTGCCACCCCAGATCAACGCTGAAAAAGAAAATCATGTTTCAGCGACCTGACATCTTATCTCTCTGGAAACACTACCCTCTTTTGTGCTGGAGCAGGTGTTGTACTAATAAAAAGGAGTTGGTTATTTGTAGTTTTACCTGATGATTTGACCTGAGCACCTTCACTATGTTTGGATTCAGGCAAAACTCTCTCAAACCTATCTAATCATCTCCATGTGGAGACTTTACTGCAGTGAAGTGAGGAAACATTTTCTTTTGTAACTTGGTGAACTGACCCTTTAAATAAAAGCTGCTCTTTGTGACAGACGTCATATTTTGGTTCTGAGCATGATTCTCAAACAGTCGCAACACAAAGCAGTTTCTCAACCTGTTTGAGCTCAACCATGTTTCAATATCTCAGATTTTCTGCTGCAGTGGAAACAAATCTCCTGTTGAACCTTTTTTTTTATCTCTCAGTGGAGAACTGCGACCTCTGAACCTCAGGATGTCTGACTGCTGGAAGTCGTCACTGTTTGATAGATAAAATAACCCTCCCTCTTAGAGATGACATGTGATTGGTCGCTGAAATGTTAATGCAAAATGTAGCTTCATTTAATATAATTAGAAAGACCCTCCATAAAATAGACAGTTGACCAGTCACAGAGCTCCTGACATGTTTTGTTACCCTGTAAAAAGCCAAAATCAGGTCATTGGAATTAGTTTTCTATACTGGCATTGTTTTTTTCCTATAACACAGAGAATTTGCAGCAGGGCTGAGAAAATTATTTGTGACTTAGAAACATTATATTTTTATGATCAATGATCTGTCAATCACCACAGAAAAGCTGCAGCATTATGTACGAATATTCTGATGATACAGATGATTATCAAACATAAAAGATTTAATGAGACTGTTAAGGAGCAGATATCAGTCTCAGAGTGACAGGTAGAAATATCAGCTCTGTTAACTGTCAGTTTGTCTATAGACAGTTTTCATCTCCACAAACTCGCTACTTTCTACACTCCTGCTGCAGCGGTTTGTCTTTCCTACAATTTAAATTTCTTTCTATTATTGGTCAAGACTGCAAAAATGTCAGAAATTACATCACTACATTTGAACCAATGAAACAGCTGCAAAATGGAGATGCTCACAATCAAACAGCTAGTCTCATGTTTGACCCTCTGACCATCAGACAGTTTAAGGTGTAGCTCTCTCTTCACCGATTCCCTCTGGTCCTCTTGTCTTTGTCAGATCGGTACGTCTCTGTACGACGAGGAGGGAGCCGGCATCGTCAAAGACCTGATGGCCAAAGCCGAGAAGAACGGAGTGAAGATCACTCTGCCCATCGACTTTATCACCGCTGACAAGTTCGATGAGAAAGCCACCACAGGAACTGCCACCGTCGCTGCTGGAATCCCTGCAGGATGGATGGTGAGCGTCCTCTTCTGCCCAGTGTTGCCTGATCAGACTGACATGTTGCAGCCCAATCACGCATCCAAACTTCATATCTGCATCAAATACCCACAGATAAATGGTAGATAAATATTGCTACTGCAAGTTGCACTTGCAACCCACAAAGAGTGCAGTTAGACAACTATAATCAACTAAGTAGGCTACACAAATTGCAGAATGCACCTGAAATTTACTATGGATGTAAAGACCATAGATTTACATGATCTTAATGCTGAAGTGCATGCTCAACATGCATACTGCAGAAAAATGTAAGACATAACTGATGCTGCGAATGCAACTCACAACTCAATGCAACACGACCCTAACCCAACCGGACGCACTGGTTCAGGAAGAAAATATAATAACATTATGATTATAATAAAACACATCTTCTTGCTGGTTGTAGCCTACATGCAAAACAATATCGATGTGAAGTTTTTACTTCACTCTTGTTTCTTACTTTAGTAATAATGTTCCTGTGTCGTCCTCAGGGTTTGGACTGTGGACCAGAGAGCTCCAAGGCCTTTGCAGAGGCCGTGGGCCGGGCCAAGCAGATCGTGTGGAACGGCCCAGTCGGTGTGTTTGAGTGGGACAACTTTGCCAAGGGGACGAAGAACCTGATGGACAAAGTCGTGGAGGTGACCAAAACAGGATGCATCACAATCATCGGTAAGAAAGACGACGTTTTGTGTTTGTTTGTATCCATGTTATTCAGTTTTGATGTTGATCCACTATTATTATTAACATTAATTTCATTTTTATCTATTTTTCATAATTTCTGTTACTGTGTATAGATGTATTTATTTTCTTATTGCTCCATGGTGTTTGTTATGGTCTCTGCACCTGTCGCTCATTGATTTTCTGCAATGGTGGAAGTTATTTTTGTGATTCAGCACTAAAAACTGCTTTTGTATTGATATATTTCGGTGCTGATCAGTCGGGTCTTTCTCTACCACAAACTCTCATGGTTACACTAGAGGTCCAAAACATTGAAGCATTAAGTGAACTCAGTTTTGGGCTCAAACCTTTTCTTACTCTCATTGCAGAGTTTAATTTCTAAAACATAAGCTGGTTCACAGGTGTTAAAATAAATATAACCAGGGTCAGTCCACACTGCTGAGATCTGTACAGATTGTGTATACGACGGCGTGTGTTTGTTTGTGTCCAGGTGGGGGCGACACTGCCACCTGCTGCGCCAAGTGGAACACAGAGGACAAGGTCAGCCATGTGAGCACAGGAGGCGGAGCCAGCCTGGAGCTGCTGGAGGGTGAGTGACAGGAGAACATCATGACACTCGTTCACAGGACTAACTGACTTGATGATGGTGACCCTGACTGTGTCTTCGTTGTCTCTGTGTCCTCAGGTAAAGTCCTGCCCGGCGTGGACGCCCTCAGCAATGTCTAAACCTCCCATCAACCCAGTGGTGTGTGTGTGTATGTGTGTGTGTGTGTGTGTGTGAGTGTATGAGAGGTGGGTAGCTTCTCAGCCAGATTCATGTTTACTCCTGAAACCTTCCCACCCTGCAAAGACCCCACACCTGCTCTATCATGTCATCATCATCATCCAGGCTTTGTTTTGAAGGTGTTGACAGGTGAATCATGTCAGTGCTGTCTGGAACACGTCGAGCCTCCTGCCTTACACTGACCCGCAGATCAGACTCCTCAAGTCAAACTGCTGGAAACAAGAGTCGTCACTTGACACCGACTCACCTCTGACAATTCAGACCTGTTTAAAATGATTGAATGGTTTGTTAAGGTGAAAGTTGTTTCTTGCTCAGGTGTTAAATTTTCCCATTGACCTGCTGAATGAACGACTGAAACGCATCACTGTCACCTGGAGCTGGGCCTGAACAGCAGGTGTCAGTCTTCTGCTTCACTTCTTGTTAACACTGGGGTGTGTGTGTGTGTATATGTGTGTATGTGAGTGAGTGTGTTTTATTGCTGCGTCACTTTTCCATAGCCACCCTGGAACGTCACTGCACTACCCTCGACAGAGTGTATACACACACACGCACACACATATGTATGTATAAACGGTTAATAGGTGTGTGTATCTACACGTTGTATTTTCTGTCGCCTCTGCTCCTCTCGTCTCTGGCTGTTGGTGTCTGAGCAGGGTCGGACTGAGACGAGGTGTCGCTCTCAGACGATCTGATCAGGTTAATAAAAAAGTCTCTGTGTTCAACTTCTCTGTGGTTCTTTTTTTTTCCTTTTTAGTGTCTGAGTTTCCTCATACTGAAGAGCTGTGCAGCATTAACATTTAATGTCATGGTGTCTCCATACAGTTAATCCCATGATGTGTGATTATGTGAACAATCTTAATTTGACCTAAATAATTTTCTTTTATAATTCCAAATATATCTTTAATGTTTTTACACCACTCCTGTCAATCAACAGGGTGAGTTACAAATACACATCATTTTGATCTGTCATGAACTGATCATCATAGAAACATTTATGTAATAGAAAATATGAACAAAACATTTCTAATGTCTACTGATACCTTTCTGATATCACTCTTCTGTATAGACAGTTTATAAATCAACAAGTATATGCAGGGCAATGTGTGCAGTGTTTTTGGGGTTTTTTGCCACTAGATGGCAGCCACAGTTGTCTCACACAACAAAATCTTGGTTCATGAGTATTTATTCACAAAGCTGTTCACACAAGCAGCATATCACACAGCAGGAATAAAAAAAACAACAATTTGTACTCTCAGTTATTGACAGGCTGTTCGCATGGTTTCATTTTTCTGATGTTTTGTGTCGCTCCACATCAGGTGCATTCTCCCAACTCATTCACATAATCTGGTTCTTCTGGATCTGTATCTGTAAAAGCAGTGTTTAGTCATTCTGTGTATAATTTAGCTGTAACAACCTATTTTTCATGCAAAGACAAATCCATTCTAGCTTCACAAACAGATCATAGATCAGACATTTAGAACATGTAATTATGAAATAAATTCAGTTTTGTGTCTCACCACATCCTTGTTGAGCCAAGAAATCAGAGTTCTCATAGTCGTCATCATCTGTTTGGACGAACAGCAGATATTTACTTCTCTCGTGATTCGCTAAAACTGTGACACCTATTGTCTGTAACTGAACCACCACAGATGTTTACATACCGTCTTTTATGGACAGTGACTGAATAAAGTTTGCATAGACACCTGGATCAACATCTGGACAAACACAAGAAATGTGGGAAATAAATAATCACACAGCCAAATCAAAGATGGGGGAATTAGTGATAAACATATTTAAAGTTTTTAAAGGTATAAAAGAAGAATATAATAAATACTCACCAGCTGCATTTGTCTCTGTCTGTGTGTTTTCATACAGCGCATGTGGGATCGGAGCTCTATGAACAATAAGCAATATTAGTTTTCACACAGTTATCTGACTTCAAACTGACTCCACAGTTGTTCTGATTCATTATGAGCATGAAAAAATATTTAGTTTTTGGTCATGGTTGTTCAGTTGTTGTTTTTTCTGATTAAGATTTTCACAACATGTTCAAAATTGTTGTTTTTTTGTTTTGTGTGTGTGTGTGTTGACATGGTATTTTGTTTTAAATCGGTCAGGATTTGGTTGCACCAGATTTAGATCACTGTTAGTCAGTGTTTTCATAGAGATAATTACTTAAGTTAAATAACACCACCTACAGTTAATGACTGTAAAGATTGAATAACCTCTAATTTCTCTCAGTTATCAGAGTTAATGTGTTGTATTGTACTTTTGTTATGTACTTTACCGAGTTTTTCACCACTTTAAAACAGAGGTGACAACAGTTCTGTTTTATTGTTGAACATCATATTTAATATTTTGTATAATATTTCAATATATTTAAAACTCATATTAAATCTTCAT
>OMNW01034973.1:65022-76347 GCA_900303245.1 Selene dorsalis | reverse complement strand
GCTTTTACCGACACTCGGCCTTCTTCTGTCTGTCCTGCCAGGAGTCCATGAGTGAGAGTCTGCGGACCTGCTACCTGTACCTGAACCAAACCAGCCGGAGCTTTGCGGCCGTGATTCAGGCGCTGGACGGAGAGCTGAGGTGGGTAAAAGCTGCGCTGCCTCCAGGTGCAGAGGGGTGTGTCTGCAGGCATGTTTTCTTCCCTCATCCGCACTTTCCCTGCACAAATACTCAAATGGAAAAAACAAACAAACTTATAATTAAACAATAGGCTTGACTTCTAAGCATTTGATGATCAGCAGCTCAGACTTAAAAAATTAATTATTGATTATTTTGATAAATAAATGTTTGCCTCAGAGGCCTTTGCCCCGGGCTACGTGGTAACTTGTCAAGTCAACCTCAGTAAAGTAAAATGCACTGCGCACTGCACTTCAGCGATCACTGGAGCAATCACAGTTAGAGTAATATTAATGACACCAGGTGACATGCAAAGCAGCAGTGACTTCATCTTCACTATATGAGATTGATTAGATGCAGTAGGACTTGACCAGCACTCAGTAAAACATGCTAATTAAAGCTGCAACTAACCAGTATTTTTATCTGTGCATTTGTCAGTCACTTCATTGATAATTTAGTCTGCAAACTGAAAGAGTGATGAATGCACAAAGTGTAACCTTCAGATTGTTTCTATTTTCCCTCTAACGCACTCTGACGCAATGACTTGAATGATTAAAATTGATGCAGCTGCATATTCACTTTGTATCTTCTGCTGGCTGACTGATGGCTTCTGCTTCTATTGTTTGGAACCGTAAAAACAAATGTTTTTGATGTGTACGTGCAGAAGAAGGAGGAGGCTATATGTGCAAAGTGAAGTAAAGTAACACAAAGCTTCTAGTTGTAACCTGTGAAGATCTGCAGCAAGAATTCAAATGGAAACAGCTTCTAATACACACAAGGAACCCTGCTGCCGCTGCTGCTGTGTATGTGTCTAATTTAAGCTCATGGTTCAGAGCTGTCAGTAAAGAAATGACAGCTGTTTATAAACACGTTAGTGTGTGAGAGTATGTGTGTGTGTTCACTTTATATATCCTTACTCAAAGGGAATCTTCGACATATAGGCTAACCTGATCTGCCTAGACCCCCTGCATTGTTATGTCTGCTATATCTGTCATTATGTAAATGAGTGACACAGCAACTTGTCAGTCAGCTTTCACACACTCTCTTGAGTCATGAACACGCAGCTGATTTATGTTCTTCCTCTTCTCTCTGTCATGCAGACATGCTGTTTGTATTTTCTACCTGGTGCTGCGAGCGCTAGACACAGTCGAGGACGACATGACTATCCCACTGGACAAGAAAGTTCCCATGCTGAATGACTTCCACACCTACTTGTACCAGGATGAGTGGTGCTTCACAGAGAGCCAGGAGAAAGACCGGCAGGTCCTGGAGGATTTCCCCACAGTAAGTAAACAGCTTATTTGGGCTCTCAAGGCTTTACTTTCTGATGGACTTCCAAGATAAAAGCTTTAGATTGGTGACTGTGGTTAACAGTAACTCACAGACGTCCTGTGTCATTTAAATCCAGATATCACTGGAATTCAGAAACCTCGCTCAGGAATACAGAGACGTCATCTCGGATATCTGTCACCGCATGGGCGTGGGGATGGCTGAATTCCTCGAGAAGAAAGTGGGATCTATGAAGGAGTGGGACCAGGTGAGTGTTATCCTCGTGCTACCATTATGATGGCCAGGATTAGGAGTGTAACCACAACATATGTAAATGGAAACATGCAGTAAATGATGCAAGTCTCTAAAAATACTGGCTCTCTGTGTGTTAGCCCATAACACGAGTAAACTGAGAACTTAGAGCAGAGACCAAAGAAACCTTGAGGAAAACAAAAAGGGACAAATATTTATCTGTAGGCCATGTTTGACGAAAATCCTACTGCACTTTGACATATGAGAAAGCTTCATTTGTGCTAACAAACTTGTGACACTTTTCATTTGTCGTTATACAGTGACCTTTCCTCAAGTCTTGCCACACTGCATACAAGCGTCTATTGGCTCAATCAGTCAAAATCTACTGCCTCTGGATATTACATAACTGTTCAGTTATAAGTCAGTATTTTGTAACACTGCAGCTGTCTGTTACTTCCTCTGTGCAGTATTGCCACTACGTAGCTGGGCTGGTCGGCATCGGTCTGTCTCGGCTCTTCTCTGCATCCCAGCTGGAGGAACCTGAGGTGGGGCGGGACACTGAGCTGGCCAACTCCATGGGCCTGTTCCTCCAGAAGACCAACATCATCAGAGACTATCTGGAGGACACAAAAGAGGGACGTGCCTTCTGGCCTCAAGAGGTAGGAACGTGTTCTTATGTCTGGTATGAATGTGTACTTTTCTCTCTTTTCTATTCCCAGCGTGCATTGTGAAATGTATGTCAATACAAAGGGTTTATATATCAGACATTTATATTCATTCATTATGTATTGAAGTAGCAGAATTGTAAATCTACAATTATAATAATAATAATTTTTTTAAGGAAAAAAAACAAAGTAAAAAATTGACATAGCACCACGTGATGTTGTGCTAACTTCTGTCTGTGTGTCCCTGTGCAGGCCTGGAGTCAGTTTGCGGGCCGTCTTGAGGACTTGGCCCAGCCGGAGAAGCTGGAGTCGGCTCTGTCCTGTCTCAACCTGCTGGTCACTGATGCTCTGCGACACGTCCCAGATGTTATCGCCTACCTGTCCCGCCTGCGCAACCAGAGCGTCTTCAATTTCTGTGCTATTCCACAGGTATTTACTACTGTCTCACCTCTTCTGTTTTGTGTGATGTGATATATGAGCAATACCTCTCAGGACACATATCATTCATTTTATGGTCTCATCTCATACTTATCATTCCATTGATTAGTTTAAATTTAAAAAATCAAGTGTTTAGTATATAAATTGTCCAAAATAATCAAAGAAAAAGAAACACAAGACATATTTATGATAGCTTTTCCGAACTGATCATTAAAATTGATAAGTTGTTGCAGATCATGTTCAGCTTCCTCCACCTGACTGCATGTTATTCCTCTGTTCACCAGGTGATGGCAATAGCTACACTATCAACGTGCTACAACAACCCCATGGTGTTTCAGGGAGTGGTGAAGATCAGGAAAGGACAGGCTGTCACACTCATGATGGAGGCCACCAACATGGGAGCAGTGCAGACCATCATCGCCCAGTACAGCCAGGAGGTGGGTGTGTTGTTGCTCCTCTTCTGCTTTGCTTTCACCACACTGTTGCACTTTGACACACTCTACCTTGTTGTCGTCCGTCTCTGCAGATTTTACAGAAGGTCTCCGTCACCGACCCGTCGCGGGACAAGACCCTACACATCCTGGCTGTGATCCGAGAGAAGTCCACACTGTCACAGTCCAGCCTCCCCTCCAGGACCCACCACCTGTCGCCCATGTACCTGTCAGCTGCCATGCTGCTGGCCGCGCTCAGCTGGCAGTACCTCAGCACCACTGCCGCACAGGCACAAGGCACCAGCGACATGCAGGGACAGTGATCACCCCCTAACCCTCACTTTTCCTGGGGGGTACAGACTAATAACTTCCCCTCTACTCACTTTGGAGGTCTGGCTCTCCTCTCACCAGAGGATTCAGAAGCACTTCTACCCCTCTTGACTCTCTTTGTTATGGCCGTTTCAGGACCAATGACATATTTAGACTATAGAGGGGTTCTGGTAGCAGGCTGGTCTCATTATAGGTTGTGTCTTAGTGATTTGTTGTAGTCCATCCTGCGTCTGGATTCATCATTTACACTCAGTGTTGTGTGGTTGTATTCACCAGCAATTCAGGCTGTTTTATTGTCATGTGATGTTCCAACTGATCGTGTACTTCCTCCTTATTTGTTTGACCTATTATTGATTTTGAAGCCTTTGCTGTTAAATAGTCTGAAAATTTTAAATGCACATAATACAGCACTGCCTGGTTTTAGAATTTCAAGGAACAGTCACCAAACCTCATTTGTGTTTCTTTTAATTTCATCTTGCATTTAGTTTGCTTATTTTTCATGTCAAATCAAAGCTTGCTTAATGTCCCACCTGTTATGTTTCAATAGGAGAAACACCTACAGAACTGTTATGGTGGTGTGTTTGCATTTGTGTTGTATGTATGTGCTGCATAGATGTGGATAGCACACCCCACAGCCGAGCTTGATTCTTTCTTTTTTAAAGTCAGCTCTCTGTACTTTGAAATAGAAGAAAAAGAACAGTGCAATTCCAATGTACTTTTATTAGACATGAGGACTTTTAAGATGAATCAGGGAGAACAAATATATATTGAACAAATGTAATTTCTGATACATTTGTGTGAGAGAAATCTATATTGAGACTGCTAGCTAAAGTGTCCTTAACACAGCTTTGGTGAGTAGGAAGGCTAGCGCAGAGTAACCTTGCACAGAACCAAAGGAGAGCTACAAACATTGCTATGTAATGTGACATTTTGATTTGTACATATTTGAACTAATAAAGAGGTGAAATTATCTGAAGAGTCTCAGAGTGGATTGTTACAACAGACGATGTGAATCATGTTTTGGTATACACACAAAAAAAAGCACAAAAAATTAAACCAAATAAATGGGAATGATTTTAATTGAGTTACTGATATTGATAGGTTGCATCTTTTCTTTACCGCTGCTACCACTCAGAGGACCTGTCAACCTTTGGAAAGACATTTTGTTAGTCACATGAGATCCATGCTGATGATGCACTCTTTGCACAGACATGTGATTCCATAAACTGCGTATTGTAAAACAAGTACAAATAGTGAGAGGACAGAAGAAGAAAGGTGTTTTGTTCAGGAAGAAGAGCCCAGAAGAAGACAATCCTTTGAGGGAAAACACAACACAGGTAAAGGCTCTGACTGAGATTGTTGTTAACTGGTGCTTTGTCATCTTTATATCTGAGTTGAAGATTTAGTGTTGTATATCCTTGGCTTGATGCAGCAGCAGTTATATTTCACATTCAGCTTATATTATTTTCTTTCTATAATAGTCGCTTGCTCATTTGATTAGACTCCATCTATTTAAAATGGTTTTTACTTGACAATGTATTTGGCTCAATACAAGTGCAGAGGTAACATCATTTGCAGCTACTTTGCAGACTTAAGCAGGTGTAGATCTGTTCAACTTCAAAGTATATTAGCAGGTTGAAAACAGGAAAGTCCACTGTGCTTATGTTTTAAGGGCATTTCAATAGAGTGGATTTGAGTTATTTCAGAATCAGAATCAGAAATGTTTTTATTGCAGGAGCAGTAAGGGTCACTTTAGCACAAGCACAAGGAACTTGATTTGGTTTCAGGTGCAGACACAAGAAGTACAAAAATAGTAAAAAAGTAACAATAACGTAAAAATAAAATAGAATAAATTAAAAATATTGTAGTGCATATAGGGGATACAGATATAAAGGAAGGAAATTTTTTACATTTAGATTTTTTGACGGTGTGTCATTAGTATCTGTGTCTTCAGCATCTCATAACATCAACACTGTGGCCGAGGGGTTCATTTTAAAGTCTGTTTGCCAGCTGACATCTCTTTGGCAGGATGCTTCGCCTCGTCCTCCTCTGTGTGCTGGCGACCTCCTCGGTCACCTGGTCTCGGCCTCACCTGCCTCTGCTCTCCTCAGAGATGGTTAACTTTATAAACAAGGCCAACACCACCTGGACAGTGAGACTATTTAAATCATTTACTCATTGCGTACTTCATTTCTGGCGCCGCTGTCTGTACAGCTATTACAATGGGAAATTGAGGAATTACAGACTCAATCAAAAATAAACTTTGCTGTCACAGACTTGCATATAGTAGCATAACTAATGTTGAATTTTAACTCCACTTCTGCTTCACTTGCTTCAGGCCAGGCAGAACTTCCGTAATGCTGATATCAGCTACGTAAAGGGACTGTGTGGGACTATACTGAATGGACCCAGGCTCCCAGAGGTGTAAGTTTTAACTACAATGCGTGGGAGTGTGTGAGCATGGATTTATGGGTATATGTGTGTGTGTGTGTGTGTGTGTGTGAAGTCGAATGTCACATGTCCAAACAGGTGACAGTCAGTAGGTTCATCTTATCTGCATTAGTAACTGTCCTGTCTCGTTCAGGGTTCATAATATCGACGGCATTCAGCTTCCAGACAGCTTTGATCCGCGCCAGCAGTGGCCCAACTGTCCCACAATCCAGCAGATCAGAGATCAGGGCTCGTGTGGATCCTGCTGGGTGAGATTATTAAATGAAAACAGACAAAAACACTTTAAGATGCAATATATTCTCATACCAGTGACTCTTTTTTTTTTAATTTCTCACAGGCCTTTGGGGCAGTTGAAGCGATATCTGACAGGTTATGTATCCACAGTGGTGGGAAGATCTCTGTGGAGATCTCTGCTGAAGATCTGCTGTCCTGCTGTGATGAATGTGGCATGGGGTGAGCACCTAGGGAACAAAATGAGCATGTCCTGAGTCTGATCTATACTTATGATGTTTGTTTGTTTGTTTTTTCTTTATAGCTGTTTTGGTGGTTTTCCCGCTGCTGCGTGGGAGTTCTGGGCTAAGAAAGGACTTGTGACAGGAGGCCTCTATGGCTCCAAAGTAGGTATGTGTGAACTGAAATACATTTCTACGACTGTTTAGGAAGTCTGAAGCGAAGCTGATGGTGGGTTTGTGTGTTCCAGGCTGCAGACCCTACACCATCGCTCCCTGCGAGCATCATGTGAATGGAACTCGTCCTCCATGTCACGGTGAAGGAGACACTCCTAAGTGCAAGGCGCAGTGCATCGATGGATACTCACCATCCTATCAGAAGGACAAACACTATGGTGCACACACTTTAAAATGATCTGATCCCATCCCTTCAGTATCTTTTCCATCATGCCCTGTCTTGTTGTTACTCTCCACTTTCAGGTAGACGCACATACAACATCCCGTCCCAGCAGGAGCAGATCATGACCGAGCTGTACAAGAACGGGCCTGTGGAGGCAGGTTTCTCCGTCTATGGGGATTTCCTGCTGTATAAGACTGGTGAGCCTTGAACTCTATACATTGCATGCACACAGCTCTTTACCCTACACATACCAAAATGCAAACAAGAACCTGCATTGTGTTTTAATGGAAAATCTTTGTAACTCCAAACTGCTTAAAAGTTGTATTAGTGCTGACCTATTTCCACAGCATGACCTTAGTTTTTTTTTTCCTTTCTATGAATCCATTTAACTTCATTCCAGAGTAAAAATCAACTTGCAGCTTGGCATTTTTGTCTTGTGACTTGTTAAAATGAAGCAATATGAAACCCCTTATCACAGGTTAAAGCCTTTGTGTTCCCTTGATTTGCAAGTAATTTTACCAATGAGGGATTTTTTTATGGTCACATCATTTCATTTTAATGATTTTTGCAGGCCCGTAGAGATAAAATTATTTGATATTCCACAAGAACAGAACAAACAAACCGAGAACAAAACAAACAAACCAAATTCATTAAGCTGTACTGAGTTTCATTAAGCTGTACTGTAAACCAAAAAAATAAAGTATTACCAGTTAAAGTTCAAATCTTGGCTCCTGGAGTTACTTGAACACACCATTAAAAGCTCGGTCTATTCTGTGGAATATGTTTAGGAAATGTGCTGATGACCAATGTATGGCACTTGATACTGTTACAGGTGTGTATCAGCATGTAACAGGAGAAATGCTGGGTGGTCATGCCATTAAGATCCTGGGCTGGGGAGAGGAGAATGGGACACCCTACTGGCTGGCAGCAAACTCCTGGAACGGCGACTGGGGAGACAAAGGTACGACAAAACCAGGGTTTGGGAGTGGAAAAGGTCATTTCATGGTTATATTCTTCCAACATCTAAAAAGACAAATGTCGTACAATCTGTCAATATGATGAGTCGTAGGCGTGTTGACCTGAAGTTGTGTTTGTGTGTTTTCTGATTTCAGGTTTCTTCAAGATCAAACGTGGAAATGACGAGTGTGGTATTGAGTCAGAGGTTGTTGCAGGAATCCCACTCAACTAAATAAAACGAGTCCTGGCTACAATCAAGTCAATCAAGAGTTTCATTAAATCAGAGACCGTGTTTTGTAAGAGGCCTAATCATTGCATTGAAATTTAATAGATTTAATGATTGTTCATCATGGTGAAATGAGCACTTTTTTTGCATTGTTATGGTTCTAAATAAAGCATTACTATTATTACTATCAAAATGAAGTTCAGTGTAATTTATAAAAGCATGAATGCAGCTTTCAAAATGAGCCCAAAGGTGTGAAACATTAGATACCTCTTATATGAACGTGTGTATGCATGTCTGGTGTTATGTCAGTGGTTGACTTAAGCATCAATCAAATTATATCTCAACTTTGAAGAGAAAAGCTGGTATTTGGGATTTAAGTGTAAAGCGAGTCGTGACCTTGAGGCACGTTCAGCAGAAGGTGGCGATAATGAGCCAATGTAATGAACAAAACACGGAAGAAGTCTGCGCATGCGTGTGGGTCAGCGGCCATGTTTGTAGTCAAGAGTGTGGAGGCGGAGCCGGAAGTGAGGCGGACTCTTGTCATTGGACCTTCTGTCCAAACAGACCCACGGCCATGACCGGGACCAGGAACCGTCTGCACCTCAAGGAAACACCGCCGAGTCAAAGTCCTGCCAGAGGATACCGGCTCGTTACCGTCACCGCGAGAGCCGGTGGGATGTGAAGCACCGTTATCGTTAGCTGGTGGTGATGAAGGCAGGTTGTCGGATATTAACTAAACTAACGTCTCTCTTGTCAGTGTGTCTGTTCCGGTGTGTCGGTTAACGAGTCAGTCACTAACCGGCAGCTACCAGGTTAGCTCTCCGCTGTAGCTAGACACATAGTTACCATGTTGTTATCGCACTTGGAGCTGTGGAGAACATACTGGGAGTGTGTTTCCAGACCTTACACGGTGTTCATCTGCTCCCTCACGGCCGCTCTGTACTATCTGTGGGGCCGCAAGTGTCAGGTCAGTCACTGCGGTCAAGGCTCGCAGTAATGACCGCACCACATCCACTGAACAAACAACCATGTACTCTGCCACACTACTGAAGCTCGTTCATTTTAATCTAATGCTTCTCTCTAATCATCTCTTATCCTGGTTTACTCTTTTTTTCTTTTTCTTTTTCTTGTTATTTATTTCATTATAATGATCTATTGTTGTAGTCATGTACAATTATGTGTCCATGTGATTGAAATAGGCCTATGTATGAGTTCAGTATCAGTTTTAATGTGTTTTAACACAATTATATATAAATACAATCATGTTATAATGTATTGTGTTAAATTAATACTGCTCAACTAGCATAAGTTATAACTGTTGACAAATATAATAAACACTTGCAGGATTAAAATAAAGTGTTGCTTCTTATCTTCATCCTTTATTTTTAATTAATCAGTTAGTCAGTGTATTGAAAAAAATTTCCCACAACCCACAGTTTATATCAACAATATCAAAACCCAGTGTTTTACAGTGACATTAAACAGGGGAAAAAGTGCAAACCCTCTCATCTGACAGAAATGTTTGTCACTGTGGCTTTACAGACGATGTAACTGATCAATGATCAACTACATTATTGATTGATTTCCTTTCTTGTGGCTACTCGGTTAGTGTATAATGTAACACTATGTTAAAGGTAAGTAAACATATCTCTGTCATGATGTTGTAAACGAGATGTTCCTTGGTTCTTTTATATTGGAGACAGAGTTTTCAATCCTTCTTCATTTTGTCTCTTTTCCTCTCAGACACCAGTGTTGGTTTGTAGTGAGGCCTTCAGTGTCTTCCTCCACAAGCACTGTCCTGTGGTGGCTGAGCGGTTCAGTCCCACTCCGTGGTGCTGGGGAGGCCGTTTCCAAACCCTGGTCTGTGCCCTCCTCAAGTCCAGACCCCCTGTCACCTATCGCAAGTAGGAAGACCCTCCTCTTCTATTGCTGGTTGATAAAACACACATCTTATTATCTCTTCTCAGTAACACACTATCTACATGATTATTGTGTCCTCTCGTCTCTCCGTCCCTCAGTGAGCTGATCCGTACCGACGATGGTGGTCAGATTTCGCTGGACTGGGTGGACAATCAGGCCAGTATGGCCTACCCCAAATCCTCCACCCGCCCCACAATACTGATCCTCCCAGGCCTGACAGGGAACAGCCAACAGTCCTATGTGCTCCACGCCATTAGCCAGGCCACCCGCCGCGGCTACAGGTCAGTGGTCATCCTCATGTGTCAGAGTGCTTAAGTCAGGGGAGAAACGTAAACACCTGAAATCGCCTGTATCTTGAATCACTAACAGGAAAGTCTGAACTAAAGTAAGCATGAAAGCTCTTTGACATGACAGAGTGCAATTTGATTTACGAAGCTGTTTTCTTTCTCAGGTGTGTGGTATTCAACAACAGGGGGGTCGCAGGGGAAGAGCTGCTGGTAAGTTCAATGATTATCTATTGAATTATGGTTGTTTTCCCAGCTGTCACTTTAACAGACTTGGTGAAGTAGCTTCACATGTTCCTCTTTATTTGTCGTAAAGCTAATGTTTGGGATGTTAATATGCTGGGGTCACTTTGAGCAGTCTTTGGTGATTATAGCATTGTCTCATTGTGAGAGCTGCCTTGGTTATAATCAGCCACTTTTTCATGAGTATAAGCAAATCAATGATCTGTGCAATATTTGAGACTATTAAGGATTATTTTGGACAGAAATAAGAACTTAGATTTACTCTTAATACTTTATCATATACATCTTACTGAGGGAAAACTGTCAGCTCAAAACTTTTATATATATGATATAAAATTGATTCACTGTCAGCAAATTCTGAGAAAAGGAAAAAAACAAAAACAATAATGAGGTCAAGTGTATTAAAAGCATCATATACCACAAGGTGGAAAGAAATGGCAGTAATTGCTGGTTTGGGTGTTTTCATTAGATTTGTTGACCATAACACCAGCTCCAGTGTGTTCTGGTACTTAAACACTGCATATAAAGCTCTCCCTCTGTCCTGCTGTTCACTTCAGACGCCCGTCACCTACTGTGCGGCCAACACCTCAGATCTTGAGCGTGTGGTGCAACATGTCAAAGGACTCTACCCACATGCCCCTGTGCTTGGTGCTGGTGTGTCTATGGGAGGGTGAGTGAGTGCAGTGCTTTCCATTGGCTTGTATTTATCTGAGAAACTGGGTCAACTTTATCATTGATTTGTTTCCATTCACTCTCTCACTCCTTTTAATGACCCAGTGTCTTTTCTGTTTGTGTTTTTTTTTTTTTTTTTTTTTTGTCGTCTCCTCTAAAGCAT
>OMNW01034973.1:35328-61361 GCA_900303245.1 Selene dorsalis | reverse complement strand
TTAAATGTTGACCAGCAGGGACTAAAGGTTATCACCTCTATCTACCCTAGATTGCAGCTGCAAGTTCCTGGAAAGCTTATAAATTATGCCTGTGCACTGCTGTATTGTCTGTGTGTGTGTGTGTGTGTGTGTGTGTGTGTGTGTGTGTGTGTGTAGGTGACAGGTTAATAAAACACCCAAACACACATTTGAATACCAAATATTCTAAGTCATAAACCTGCTCTCCTTTGAAAGCTAACTCTACATTTTTACAACCAAAACATCAGAATAAGTACAAGAACTGCAGAGTCATAGTCACAGAGGCACAAACAGGGTAGAAAATGTTTGTTTTTGCCTGTTTCATCAACATCAGGCCTGCATTTGCACCTTTTATGTGAACAACACCTGAGAGCCACAGCCACATCTGGGGGTCCTCAAACTTTGTACTGATAAATCAGGATCAGGACACTTCAAGCTTTCATAAAAAGCTGTTAAGATTACTTGAAGAAAAATGTTACAGTAGTGCAACCAAGGCTGAAGTGCTGCGGGGGTGGGATGGCGTGATTTCAAAGGTTTTCTCAGGTTTCTGTCCTCTACGTCATCAGGAAACGATATGTCACTTTCAAATGTCACAAGTCACAAATGTGTGTCTTTAAAAGCCAAAGACAATATGCACTTTAATTTTGAGAGAAAACTAGCTCTGGTAGAATATATGTTTTGTACACAATCACACTTAAGCTGTGTAATGTCTGCTTTTCACTTTTTCACACCCAACCTCAGCTTTCACCTCACTCCATCCTGTACCTGGTGTGATGGGTGGAGCCTCGAGTTATGGTTAATGATTCAACCCGCGGAGCTGCTGAGACTGACAGATAGAGAAAAAGGAGGAAGGAGAGAGTGGGAGAGGGAGTGAGAGAGTAAAAATAGTAAAAGCTGAAGAGCAGACATGGCAGTGTAAGCTGAGAAAGTCTGTGTCTTGTGTCTGCTCAGGTGTGTTCAGTCTGAAGCCGATCCGGGGGTCAAACAGGTCGCAGAGGCTGAAGCCTTACATATACAAAGTGAATTCCTCTTTACAGCTGGAGGTGGATCTGGTGATTATTTGACTCCTGTCATCCATGCAGCCTGTATGAGCTGGGCAGACGCTCATCTCCTCTCCTGATCACACACAGCCTGCAGGTGAGTGTGACTCAGATTCATCTACAGTGTTATCTGAAGCCTTTTCGACACTTGCATCGCTTTAATATTGGGTTTGTGGTGCGGTTCCTTGTTTTATCGTATGGCTCACTGTGTTTGAAGTACTAACTATTTGCTTTAAAGGCTTGTAAACAATGAAATTTGCCTTTGAGGTATGACAGTTATTGCAACCACACTTCTATTAAGTAAAAAGATGAGGTTCTTCACCTCTTAAAAACCTGGACATGCCGTGAAATAGTGCATCTCATCCACACCGCCAGACTTTAAACATACTCTCTGTAGGTTTCTATTGCAGAGCATCTTATGAGATTTCAGCTGTAGTTACACTTGGCTATGAATTAGTAATGAGGCAGTATGGAGTGTACCGTGCGCTGGCTGTATAGGGACCTGTCTGGCATCATGTTCCTGCTGTACAGCTGGAAAAGCAGATACAGAGTTTTTTTGTTGTCTGCTTTTTTTTTTTTATTGTTTTCCCAGAAATGCACGAGATGAAGCTCTGCTGATATGACTAATCCTGAATGATCTGTGTCTTTTCACCACTTATGTCATATGGTTAAAAATACATTTGACACTGCATCACATGGATAAACACAACCAGCAGCTACTTGTGAGGCAGTCCAGTTCCTCCAGGCTAAAAGCACAGAGTTACACGAACAATAGTTTAAATATTAACCAGAAGACATTAAAGATTATCATCTCTTTTTATTCTAGCTTGCCTTGATTTGTTGCTACAAGTTCCTAGAAAGCTGACAAATTGTGTTTGTGCAGTGCCCTATTGTCCCTCTCTCTCTCTCTCTCTCTCTTTCTCTGTGTGTGTGTGTGTGTGTAGGCAAGAGGTTAATGAAACACCCAAACACATATTTGACTTCCAAGTATGGTGCAACAACATATTTTTTTGTTGCCATTATGTCCCCTGTTAAAAATTTAATGAGTGTTAAGCCTTGTCTTTCCTGTGACACAGGCTTATTAACACTTGGCAGTGCAGATTCATGGTTTTATGCACCAAACTGTATTATCACATTGTTGTCTCCTCTGACAATGATATGGAAAATATCCAGCGCAGGTGATTGAGAATGCTGGAAAGAATTATTACTGAAACACCTAGGGGTCTGATTCCTCGTCACCCTCTGCACAGACCTGCCTCTTCTTTTCAGAGTGGGAGAGGAGCCATTTTACATCTGCCCATCACAGTTTGTTGTGTATTGCTCAGTCACTTTATGATTCAGTTTAACATCATGTCTAATCTCAGAGCCGTTCAATGTTCAGGGTGAGGCGGTGGTAACTGGAGTCACATGATGAGCACAGTGATCACAGGCAAACAACTTAGCCACTGCAGGCTTTACTAACACGCCATGTGTTTGTATTGATTGTAATGTTTGGTGGTGACGATGACGCCTCTTTATCATGGCTTTTATGAGCAGATCTCCTGGATGAAGAGAGATAATCTCTAATGAAACCGTGTCAGTTTGTTTGATAGCATGCGCACACATTTCTTGTTTGGCTGCCCCCACTCTCAGACTTAAACAATAAATTATACAGCAGGGGTTGTTAACGTCGCAGATTATTTTAGCAGCACACAAATGAAGAATAAAGAAATGCTCTTATGCACACAGTCCGCAACAAGGGGACCTTTAATGAAGGGTTTTATGCTGACTGGGCTGGGTCACAGGAACAGTGATAGGTCGTAAGCAAAAGCTGGCAGGGTGTGACTGCATTCAGAAAGCACCCTGTTGACTGTCCATCATTAGTCTGCATTATTCAGTGGACATCTCGCTGTGTGGAACAGAGTTCATTGCCTTGCAGTTTTAATACTGTATGATATGCCTGAGTTCCTTTGTATGTCTTCCATGATGGTTTATTGTTCATTCCGCACATGTAACTTCGTATTTTGTATGTTCCCCCCTGTAGCCATGGAGAAGCAACTAGAGGACCTCAAGCAGCAGCTGGAAAAACAATGTCTGATCAACAAGGAACTGCAGAGGCAGAATAAAGACCTGGGTGAGCACGTCCTTAGGAATAAGACCACCTTAAAGAGTAACTCCACTCTAGATATTATAACGAGGAAAGCCACCGTTCAGCAGGCTTACATCTTCTAATGATGAGTGGTGCAATGTTTGGTTGTGACCTCAGCCAGCTGATCAGTGCACTATACTGTAGTGATTCTCATTCAGGGAAACTTCTGCAGGGAGTAGGAGATAACTAGGAGCTGGCTAAAGTGAATTAGTAGGCAGTTAAATTAGAAGTGATAATAGCTCCAGGTGATGGGTATGATGAACTTGCTAACAGTAATGATACCCAACTATTCTCTACTGGTACTGGGATCAGTCTAAAATCTTTTTTTTTTTTTCATTTTTAATCTATGTCTGCCATAAAATGAGCACATAAATCATGCCCGAGGAAGTGCCTCATTAGAGGAGGATGTGCTTTGTGATAAAGAGTTCATCTGCTTTTCTCCTCACAGAACAACGGCTGCAGGAGAAAGAAAAACTTTTGCAGGATCTGCAGGGTCAATATCACGACCTTGGTAAGAAGCGAGCACACACTCTACATAAGGCTGAAGCATGGCCGCCATTTACAGTAGTTAACCCTCCATTTCTGCTCCTCTGTTTGTCCGTTGCAGAGTTTCCCTCCTCCAGTGGTAATGCGATTGACCCGGAGGTCAGAAAGAGCCGTGCAGCCGTCATTGCCTCTGAGCCAATCCCTGAGACCCTGGAAATTATACGCAGCCGGGTCAAGAAAACTGCCAGGTTGGTAATCAGAGCTGCTAATGAGAAACTATCCCTGTATTTGAATAAGATGTTATTACAAATCCTCTCTAGCTACCCACATATCAAACATCTATACAATGTTTACATGTTGCATGGGGACAACTTCAGCTTCAACTTATATCAACATGACCTCTCTCATCTTCCATCACCAGTGAGACAGGTCTGATTGTAAAAGCCATCCAGAAGAACGACTTCCTGAGCCGCCTTGATGATGAGCAAACGGCCATGATGGTGGACCTCTTAGTGGTTTCTAACTTCAAGCCAGGGGAAGCTGTCATTAAAGAGGGGTCCGAGGGAGACAGCATGTACATAGTGGCAGGTGAGGACACACATCTTTGGATTTGTATTTATTATGTAGAAAATAAATTGAAGGATATTGAAAATTCTACATAACCCTCTGATCCTCCCTCGTTGTAGCCGGTGAGCTCCTTGTCACCCAGGCAGGCCAGGACCTGCGAACTCTAACCAGCGGTGATGTGTTTGGGGAGCTGGCCATCTTGTATAACTGCAAACGAACAGCAACGGTCAAAGGTAAGATGACCTCTGTATTTTACTCAGTATATGTGATGGGATTATCTGTCTGTGCAGTAGACTTAAAAACAGCTGTGTGAGTAGTGCACCTAACTCTCACCTGGCATCTGAGTGTGAATGTGTTTCTCTTTTCTAAAACTTGAGATTTCCCTCACTTATATTGCAGCAAAGTCAGTGGTGCGTCTGTGGTGCATGGAGCGACAGACCTACAGGACCATTATCACCAACAAGTCCAAGAAGAAGCGAGAGCAGCTCCTGGGCTTCCTGAAGACGTGAGTTCACATTAGAGACTTGAGTGGCAGCCAGGAGTTTAATAGCAGCACAGTTTAGCCAAATTAAAAGAATAACTCAACATTTCGGAAACTAATATCCCATTCATGGTGATGGTGGTCGTGGTTTTTAGTTCTTTCCTCTTCAACCTTCACTTCTTCACCATACCAGTGTTGGCACATCTAACTCTTTGGTTATATTCCTTATATATTGTCACAGGTCTCGTACTCTGAAGGACTTGAATGATGTCCAGTTGTCCAAGATTATAGACTCCATGGAGGAGGTATGTACTGAGATGTGTCATAAAAATAAAGAAATTATGGAAATGAAAGCCTTATGAAAGCACAAAATATCCACTTTTGTAGATTTCAACCCCATTAGAGATAATAAAACACATTTGAAAGCACTGTCCAGAGAAACAAATGGTGACATTGTGTAAATATAAGGAAGCGTTAACGTCTCTTTTCTCTCATCCTTCCCAGGTGAAATACCAGGACAAAGAGGTTATAGTTCGAGAAGGAACTGAAGCAAACACATTCTACATCATCCTCAAAGGAGAGGTAATACTGCCACACTGTGCACACAAACTCATATCTAAACATGATATCAGATCAGCCTGGGTGAGTACAGGTTATATTGCATATATCTGGACTCTCTCTTCCTCATTCCTCATGTGTGTTTCTCCCCCAGGTCCTGGTGACTAAGAGCGTGAATGGGCAGCAGAAGCAGATTCGCAGAATGGGAAAAGGGGAGCATTTCGGGGAACAGGCCCTCATAAGGTAACCATGGCAACAAAACACATGCCTGAGGACACTCGAGAGAGAGAGAGTGAGAGAGAGAGAGGCTTGTGCAGCATCCACGGCTCCTGCACGTCCTCTTTGGCTGCTGTCATCTTTGGCATTTTGGTTGGAAAACCTGCTGATTGTCTAAATGTGAACAGTCATTTGGAGTCACTGAAGAAAATGACATTGAAATTGCTCTTTAGGCAGTTTGGAGAGTTTAGTGCTGCTGTTTAGCAAATTTTGAGTTGTTGTAATTTGGTGCAGTAAATGTGTGGCTGACTGATGTGGCTCTCAGTTTAGTGATGCATGAAAACAAACAAAGAATACAGTGTGTAATCTGCAGTGGAATAACAGATATACTGTATTGTTTTGATCATTTTAGAAGGAAACTGTCTTTTGATATAAATAAAATGCCATTCATTTGGTATCTCTAAACTGCTGATTATAAAGGAGCATTCATGTTGTTTTATTGGAAGGGCTGTCAGATGCAGATTTGTGCAAGATTTCTTCACTTGTATGGAGAAAGCAACTTTTCTGTATCTACAATCCTCTGTGTTTACTTACTACATTTTATAGATGATGACAGTCCTGCTGCAGAAATGCTAAACATATAAGCTGTCATAGATTTCAGGCGCTAATTCAAAGTTTTCTCACTTTTTGACAGCTGAGGTGTTGACAAATTCATGTCTACAGTAATGATAAACAGTTTTTCTCGGGTGACATGCAATGTTTTTCCTTTTGCAGGGAAGTTTTGCGAACTGCCACCTGCACCGCTGACGGCCCTGTTACATGCTTCTCCATTGACAAGGAGTGAGTTTGACTTGGCATTAAATTTTGAGCATAAACGAAGGTGATATCCTGTGGGCCATTTGCTCTTTGTCACTGTCACCTGGTTCAAGCTCTCCGCCGTGTGTTTGTCACTTGCTCATTAATGCACAGGTTGACTATAACAATGCCTTTTTACTGCAGGGTATTTGAAGAGACGATTCCCATAGAGCACCTGGAGCTGTTTGATGAGTGCGTAATATAAAACATGTCATCACAAACATCCAATCATCACTTCTACCTCCTCTCTCTGTCTTGCCAAGATTACTATGTACTCACTCTCACATGTTTTCTCACTACCAGCTCTAAAGTGCTGCAGGAGGCACGAGTTCCAGAGGCAAGGTCAAGGTGAGTGGGTGAGGCAGATGATGAAACTCGGTGCACACAGCACAAGACATTTAATAAAATCTTATGAATCACACAAATAAACTTTTTTTTTTTTAATGAAATGTGTTTAAAATTTATTAAACCTTTTCTGTCTTTCAGTACCACCACCTCCACCTTGAAGTTTAAGGATCTGGTCCCTGTGCTGTACCAGGAGGGTCGTTTCCTAGGAGATCCTGTCACGCTTGGAGTTGGAGGGTTTGGGCGTGTTGAGCTGGTGAGTGTGTTTTGTTCATTTCTCTTTCAATATAAACTGAGATCAAGTCTTCATTTAATTGTAAAGCCATATCTCAGTTCATTGTTGGAAGACATACGGAAAAACCATGACCACAAACATCAGCAGCCTATTTTAGTACTAATCTAATACAAAATCAGAACATCTTATCACAGGATGGAATTGATTAACCTTGTTGACCCTTATTTTTCAAACAATCAATATTAGCCAAAGGACCTTTAAATGATCTCAATCAAATCAAGAATATCAGGACGTTTATCTACTAGTTAAACTTATTTCTTATCTCCACATGATCCTCTAAACTGCCACAAAAATATAAAAATTATCACAAAATTATAGTGTCCTTTCCTTTGGGGCACATACTGTAAAAACCAGGACAATTAGCACTGAAAATTACATGATGATCTTTCTTTTTGTTTTAATTCTAAGATGACCACAGTGAACCACGGTAAATACTACGCCATGAAGCGAGTTAGCAAGAAGCACATTGTTGCCAAGAGACAGGAGGAGCACATGCTATTTGAAAAGAAAATCCTCAAAGCCATCCAGTGCGACTTCATCGTCAGGTATCTAACACTGTATGAATGCTGCATGTAGAGAAATCTTTAAATATATAACAGATTAATCTATCCTTCTCTCGCTATAGGCTTCATGCAGCCTTCAAAGACACACGATACATCTACATGGTCATGGAGTTCTGCGGTGGTGGGGAGATCTGGACCAAACTCAAAGAAGTGTAAGAAAACAGATGATTTGTCAAAGCAGAATACTGGACGTGCTGTTACACAACAGAGAATCAATGTAAACAAAGGGATGCCATAAAAAAGAGAGTTTTATTTAATGTGTGTCTAATCGACTTCACACTGTGGCGGGTGTGTTGGTTGAAAACTTAATTTATTGCCTTTGGAGTATCATACACTGAGATTGTACCAACACTTGCTGACACTATCTGAATCTGAAATATGTGCTGATGCAATCTATAGTGCCCACAATAAAAAAACCTGCAAGTTCCAAGAGCTGCTTGTGTCCAGACGAGCTAAAAATAAGAGCAATAGAAGTTGTGGAGATGTAATAAATTTATATGACAGTAAATGAAAGCGAGTCTCTGTGATTTCAGAGGGCGTTTTGATGAGCCCATCGCTGTGTTCTGCACTGCCTGTGTGGTGGAGGCCTATGCCTACCTCCACAAGAAGAACATCATGTACAGAGACCTGAAGCCAGAGAACCTGATGCTGGATGTAAAGGGATACGTCAAAGTAGTGAGTCCTTGTCTGTGACAAACTGTGTCTGCTCTTTTGTTTCTATAGGATTTAGAAGAATGAATTAAAAATTCAGCAAACAGTTGATTGCGAAATGGGATGATGGAGGTTTTGTCCGAAGGCTTTTCTATACCTCCAGCCTGTGTATGATATGTATGTGATACGTGTGTGTGTGTGTACAGGTGGACTTTGGTTTTGCCAAGGAGTTAGTACGTGGTGAGAAAACCTACTCATTTGTCGGTACCCCTGAGTACATGGCCCCAGAGATCATCAAGAACCAGGGACATGACTTTGCAGTCGACTTTTGGTCCCTTGGCATCTTGATCTTTGAGCTGCTGGCAGGAAGGTAATAATAATAATACAATAAAATCTATATAACTGGTCATTTCTGCTATCATGTATGGTTCATATCTTACAAACTTAAAATTAATGAATGACCAGAGGTTGTCAGGTTTTTTATTAAGCCAAAAAAAGTGAAATAAAATTGAATGAATATGATTTATGCAGGACAACAAACACATGATGCTTTGTTTTAATCCTTATTTCACCAATACAACATGGATTATAGGTCTATAATGTGAGGGCAGGGATGTGTTAACTTTTCTAGCTGATGACAGAAAAAAACAGTTTGAGTTTGAGCACAGCAGAGGACGGTCAACTGAGAGTAAATTTTGAGTGAGTCAAGGCTCAATGCTGACCAGCAGAGGGCAGCGCAGAGGTATGGTAGTACCTACACCAGTGAACCACATCTGTCTCCTTTCATCTTTTAAGGTTCAGGTTACTCAGAGGCAGCTACAATGATGATTTCTCAGACATGTATTTCTCATAATAGCCTTATGTCAGAAGATTATACAACAAGAGAAGTATAAATCTGGTGCAAATAATTGATTTCATTGCATACTGTCCCTTAAATAAACTAAACTAAACTAAACTTAACTAAATTAAACTACTGTCCATTCTATTTCCAGCCCTCCCTTCTCAAGTTCAGAGCCCCAGAAGATTTATGCCAAAATATTGGACGGGGTGCTCAAGTATCCACCGTACCTGAGTGAAGCAGCCAAGTCCATTATCAGTAAGCTGTGCAGGTGAGAGGACTGTAGCCTACTGAGTGCATCATGATTAAGATTTTATGAGGCAACAATGGTGCAGTATTGCATTACCTATTGTGTTGCCTGAGTGACTTAAACATGATATAGCACTGGATCATGTAACATGTATGTGAAAATTACATTTGAGCTGTTCTTCCCATCTGCAAGATGAATTACTGAACGGATCAGCAAGTGAACACATTCTATCATAACAAGCATTTTCTATTTTTATGGTTTCTGAATACAAAATGTCTTGAACTGTGGAAATTCATATACAGATATATAAATGTTCTCTGTCTGAATGATGTTTTATTCACAGACCTCGGCCAGGTCAGAGGTTAGGAAACACCAAGAATGGAATCAAAGATATCCGCAATCACAGGTAACCATGGCAGCATGTCATGTATAGCCTAAGTGTTAACGTGTAAAGTATGAATCCTTACATAAAAAGTAAATTTACCTCAGAGAGAATGAACATTGTTTGTTGTCATATTTTCTTACAATTTAAGATCCTGTGATGCCAAATGAGATTTTTCATTCAGGATCAGTCACTTCAGTCTCTGCTCTTTACATGTGACTTGTTCTCTGCCTCCTCTGTTTCCTTTTAGGTGGTTCAGCAGTATGAACTGGCACAAGCTGCGTGTGGGTCAGCTCGAACCCCCCACGGTCCGACTCATACGCAAGGCAAGTCAAACCTCCAGCTGAGAGCCCGTAATACTGTGTGAAAAGTGTTGATGCAGTTTGTGCAGCCCAAGAAAAACAGAACAAAAGCATACGGCTGGTTCACTCTCAGAGAACTGTCTGCAGGAATTTCACTGACGTTCATAGTATTACTCAAATATGCATTAATACATGTGCGAGAATCAGAGTAAATCACTGAAACAAAATGCTCCTAGATATAATTTATATGGAGTTTAACACTTCAAGATGCAGTCATATATAGAGTGTGTGTGTCAAAAGCCTCATCATTAATATCAAAAATGTGTTTTTCCTGCATCAGGGTCCCTGCTACATCAACTTTGATCGTTTTCCACTAGACCAGACAAAGGCAGAGGAGGAGTTCTCCGGCTGGGACCGCGATTTCTGATTCCGTCCACTGAGTTTAAAGGATGAAAAACCCCTGGAGTCACCTACATCACCCCATTATGGAGCCAAATCAGACTTTTACTTTGAGCCAAAACAGGTCTAAGGCCACATGGTGGTAGCAAAGGGTAGTAGGAGCTCTATTTTGAAAAACAAAAACAAAACCAACAACAACACATAATCCTGAAATGATTATTAAATTAGTATGAAACTGAAGTAAATCACCAATTTACAAAATATTTATTGAAGTGTTGTGGGGGACATCAGTGCAGGGATATTTGGTGCTTGATGATGCTCTTCACCGAAGACAATAAAACACTGGTCCGCTGGTGCTTAACTCAGAATAAAAGCTGAAGTCAAATGGCACAATTTGTACAAAAGGAAGAACAGCTCTCACAAAACCTGAAAATCAAATTGAAAACTTGATGACACCATATTTACCACAACTTGTATTGTACTTAAACCTTTATTGTTCTTTCTGATTTATGTTCGTTGTAGAGATGAAACAAGCTCAACTGCTCAAAGCAAAGCTGTTAAATGCTTTGGCATTGTTATTTTGTATTATTATTATTAATATAAACTTTAACTATCATAGTTTTTTGGAAAATCTGCCCTCGTATGTGCGCAGATTATTGTCAAGCACCTTGCATGTAATTAAGAAAGATCATAGATCACCCTGATGAAAGCTTTCTATATGAGTTTAGTTAATAAAAAGTGCTCTTATAGGCTGGAGTGAGCTGTGTTTGCGCTCTTACACTTACCACGTGTTACAATTAAATCCCATGTGTGTGAAATGGTGAACAGTTTGTTGTAGCTGTGACCAAATCACACAAACTCACACCCAGATTCAATGTGCAATAGTGAACAATACACAAGGGGAAATATTGTGCTGATAAAGACAATCTCTGGGATGAAAATGGCCCCGTTTAGTCTAATGCGCTGGTTGCAGCTGATTGTGAGGCTCTGGAGGGTTACAGTTGTCTCTCATGGCAGCAGGATTTAAAGCAGGAGGAAGGAGTTATCCTGTTCCTTCCTGTTAATGCCTGTGGTTCCACTGCTGAGACCAGTTTTCCACATCAGAAAAGGAAAAAAAAAAAAAACAACTCACATGAAAGCAATCATTTCTTCCATAGGGGGAAAAGATACACTACCAGATGTTTCCCTCCTGCAGGAAAATACACAACACCTTGTAGTCTAGAATTTAATTCACTGACAGCAATGACAGCAGTGGCTCAGAGGATGCACAGTATAGTACAAAATGATCTTTTCACAGCAGTATCCAGTTGTCTCCTGATCTCCTGCATGTAGGATCAAGACTTCTTTACAGAAAGCCTGGCCTCACCTACAGTGCATATGTTAGTATATTCTTCTGTTGTCAATAGATGCTGTAAAACCACAATGTGTGGATCATTTTCTTTTCTTTCAGAGTTTCAAATACTGTGGCAGTCTATCCTATAGGGAGAAGTCTTAGTATTTTGTAAACTCTTACAACCGATCTTTACTTTTTGAGTGTTTTGGCCTTTTATCACAAGACGTCCTAAGTCATGGCAGGCCCACCAGAGGCTGATCAAACCTGTGCGGTGTGTGTGTGTGTGTCTCACGACAGTGATAGCTTTTCGTCACTTGGGAGAACAGATGGGATATATTTGTTTCAAACGATGCCAGTTCTTTCTGTGGCGTTGGCGAGGGCTTTAACTGCTTTCCTCTGGGCCTGCCCTCTGACTCCTACCTCTCTACAAAGCCTTGCGATGGAGATGGCAACAAAGCTCCTGCATCCGACCTCAATTGGACGCACTTCAACCTTCCAGTTTCGCTTCTCAGTCAGCTGCAAAGCTGGCGTACTACAGCTTTTTCGTTTCAAAGGCCTCTTCCTCCGCATCCACCCAAGGGGGACTGTCAGCTTGATAATGAAGGCACGCCAGCGGGCACCGGACCAGAGGAGCAGATCTGGTCGCAGCTCGGTCGCTGTAATCTCGGGTGGGAAGATCAGTCTCTGGTCTATGTCAGAGTGCATTTCCCAGTCCCTGGCTGCACTCAGTGGGTATGAGTAAGGAGACGAGAGGCTGCCGCCATTTTTCTCTCCTCCCTAAATGAAAGATGGAGGCATGGGTCATGACAGGCATGCTGATGGTTTTTGTTCTCCTGCTGCCAAACACCTCAGCATCTGGTTGTCACCATGTGTATCTACTATTGTGTAAGACTGGTTTTACATCCAGCGACATGTGCTTGAAAGCTGCAAGGACAGGCTTAGAAAAAACTAATGTTTCAAACTACTTTGCAAGAAAATTATGAAATGTGATACAAAACTGTAACAAATTACAATATGAAAGAAATCACACGCCAGCAAATTTTGCTATTCAATTGAGCTTATTGCAAAAGAAAAAAAGAAGTGGCTAATAGCTCACAGATCATGAACCAGGAAAACATTATACCATTCAAGGAAAAGTACAATGAATGTCAACTTTGATTTTGTAAACAACAGCTGCAGCAGTATGTCCATGATTCATGATGATGTTGTTGCTGTGTGACCACTGAGCAACGCCCACCCTTGACTTTTACACATGCATTACACAAAGGTCACGTGTGTGGAGGTGACTGCCTGACAAATGCGTTGCCTGCACATGTCTTCACAGCTGCCAGGGCTGCCAGGCTTTCAAAGACAGTGGAGAAACAAGGGTAAAGAGTAAATCAACCACTTGACTGACATATGCACGTTTGTAGTTTACGTCTCTCAGGCACTGTTGATAATGCTTTTGTAATTTGGCTGAGTGAAAGCCAGTGGGGATGTGATGTTAAAAAGGAAATTAAAAGTAAAAAAGGAAATTGGATGGTGAAATGTCAAACTAAAATTTGAGATGGAGTCTTAAAATGAAAATAAAAATATATAATATCAAGGACCAACACAAAACTGTAATTGAAATGGTTAACTGAAAAGGAAAATTGAAGCATGACAAAATTTGAAAGAGAACATTTCTGTATAAAAATAGAGTAAATGTTATGCCCTTGTGTCTGAGAGGGCACTCACCCATAATTCACACATCCGTTTCATGACAGGCCCTCCTGAAAATATCTCTCTGTTACTTCCCATCCTGATGACAGTGGTGCATCGCAGCTGGAACAAGCAGTGTGTTGATTAATGAGCCTATCTCACTGTTACTCTGGGCCCCTCTTATTGACAGTGGCCCCCAATGACTACTTATTTATATGAGTATCATCGTTTCAATAATAATTAATACAATTCATAATAATGATAATAATCTTTGGGCTTTGTTGGAAACAACACATGTAATGTCTGCCATGAGCAGCCTCTCTGTAAAATACAACAGAGTAAGAACATGCAGGGTTCTTGTGCAGGCAAACAGAGATCTGAGAGGAATCACTGAAAGTTTATCACTTTTATTTTAAGAACTGTGTCTATAATTGGCCTTTTCCACCATGCTGGACCACCTGCTGTGTGCATGTTTCAAGTGTTTTCTGTTACCATTTACCTTGGTTAAGGATTCTTGGTTATGGTAAATGTCTTTTAAAAAACAAAGTTTAAACTCCAAGATTTACAAATATATATATGTCCTCTGAGTGGGAAAAGTTCCATCACAAAGAAATATGTAAATCTGTGACCTCACAGAGCTCTGAGGGAAAGGAAGGAGACAGCAGCTTCATTTGTCCCACATATACACAGTCTTGGAGAGGGAGAATATAACCTTAATTACTCCCATAGACATGCTTAAAATAAGCTGCAAAGAGAACCATTTGACTCTCAAAGATTTGGTGGAAAAGGACAAAGCTGAGAGTGCAGAGAAAGTCACTGTGATTCACCAAGAAATGCTGACACCAGATGAGAATGACGTGTGTGGCCAGGAGGATTACCAAGCAGAGGTGGGGGGGTCAACAAACATCGAGCCCCCAGTCATGACACATTTGTAATCTTTGTAAAGAAATTCTCTTTTCAATACACTTAAAGCTATGGACGGTCAGGTCAAGGTCTTGGGGAATAACCTCAGTCCTTTTCAAGTGTATGTTTGATTAATACAGGGGAGGCAGAAGAGAATATCTAACAAAATGTAGCTCAGGACCTTTCAAACAAACTCCAAGAAGACATGGACTTGATTAAACAGCTGCAATTGAAGGCTACTGAGAGGAAGAAGGCCAGTGTAAAAGAAACAGCCCGGAGTATTAGAAGGTCCTCCTTAAACACATGAACTGCATCTGAGGAGCCAATAGAAGAAAAAACTAGACTCAAATAATAAATGTTGAACAGATGGTATATCAAAAAAAACAAAAAACTTCTGACTTCTTTCTGTGAACCTCTTTGAGTCTTTTTTCTCTGTCTTTATGTGAAATATCTGGCGTGCCCACTGTGCTGTGAACACCGGCTCCTGCAGCCTGGGGTTTAATTATAACCACCGGGGGAAGTGGATTATTTGTGTCACAGCAGGTCTTTGTTCTGTTTCTATTCTTTTCTGGTTCGTCCTCTCTGGTTGACTTTTCTCCTCTGAGCAGCCTCGACTTCATTGGACTCAGCGTTTACACCTGTGTTGGTTAATTATTGGTTGCACCTGTTCTCAGTCCACTTAAGCTGCTGTGTTTGCTCTCTGTGTTTTATCTTGTGTCCGTGAGGCCAGTCTAGATAAATGATTAGCTGTAGCCTGCCGACCTGCTGTGTTTTTATTGCCTGCAATTTATTATCCATTTTATTGCCTCAGATTTCTGGGGAAAAAAAAAAAAAACACGACTGACCAGTCTTCTGAGAGTCGTCCTTGTTTTTCTGTCGCTCTTCATAACATCTCTTATACCAGCCCGTTCTTGTTATCTGCTGTATTCTCAAAGGTCTCTTTTTGGTCCGACGCACAATTTAGTCGTTAAAAGACAGCATTTCCTTCTTGTTTAATGTCCACCTCCACATCACAAACAGCTAATTAGTTCCTCCCACATGTGGTTTGGCATTTTACACCTGGAGAATGCAGGGAAGCAGCTGTACGACACAAGTGTTTCATGTGTATCCTAAACATGCATGAGAATGCATTAGCACATTGCTTGTAATGTGTAATGAGTGATTATGTGTGTACAAACACAAGGCTCGGTATGATCACAAACACGATCATACTGAGCCTCTCACAAGTGTGAAGTGTGAATCTGTATCAGGTTCATGAAATATAAACAATAATTATTCTTGTTTTAATTTATTTCACTTTATTTTTAAGAATGGCAGAGTGCAAATCCATGGGAACGCTATGTTATTAACTAAAGCCTCTGCAATGGGAGACCACAAGTCATTTGCACCCTGCATTAATATCTCATTCTACCACAAGAAGAGTCTCAAACGCTAGCACCAAATTACACTGGGGAACAATTTGAACAAATTTTTCTCTTGAGTTAGACTTTTATGCTGATTAAAACTAAAACTGGCATGATGATTCCAAAATTGCAGTCATTTTTTTTCTAGCGTGTCAAGCTTTTTCTCCACAGCTTACCCTCCAGATAAGCAAAATTCCACTGATTAGCTGTAGTAAGACTTGCCAGCTTATTAACTACAGTATCCATATCCTTTGTAAAAACATAATAGTGTTAAATGAACATTGCAGTCATGCCTGTTTCTTTCATATTTCATTGTAATATATCCTTGTATGTATCCTTTAATGTGGCAGAACACATTGATCCTAAAAAAAGGAGCTCATGTGTACTTTTCACACGTGTGTTTACGTTCTTGACAGACATGACATACTGGAAGGAGATGTTTTTTTGTTTTGTTTTGTTTTTTTTAATAAAACTTGCTCAGCTGTCTATGGAAGCTCGTACTTGCTGGTCACTTCCCTCCTGTGCTTTATAGTGACAAGACACTTGTTCCTGTTTACAAGGTTAGGACTCTCATCTTGTGTAATTTCCTTTGAGATTTCCTTGCCTGTGTTTTTCCCTGACTATTCACCAGCCTGTCTCCTGAGCGTTTGGGCTGTTGACCGTAAAGATTGACAGCTATCATTTATTTGACCAATCCCACACCTGTTGCGGTGGCCCTGGATTAGTGTGGCTTTGCAGTGATGTCACATCTTCCATTCAGCTAAACTGGCTCCTGTATTGGTCTTCATGCAGTACAGCCAGATGATAAATACACTTTTATTTTTTTTTTTATACGGTAGTACATCTGCTGCTTTGCTGCACATAACCTACAACTTCATAGTGTGTATGCTTTTCTACAAGCATGCATGCAGCAGTATAAGCATTTTGTATGAAGGGGTTTTAACCCCCGGCATGCTTTGGTTTCCTGTCAGTAATTATTTTGTCACAGTTATGAAACATTTTAATTGAGTAAGTATCAGTCCTGAATCAATTGCAGTTGTTTATTTATCTCAGTCAGTTAATGTGTCTTGTGTCTCATTTGAATGATAGCTCATTAAAGCTCTTCAGACACTGGTCACAACACTTGAGCTGCGTTATCTGTGCGTGTTATCTTAATTGCTGTGTTCACTGATTGATCCGATGAAAACCCTGCTCATTCACAAAAGATGATGAATGGGATTTTCTGTTAAACAAACAGGCAAACACATTATTATAGTATAATTAAACTGAAACCTCTAATGGAAACTTTACTTGATAATGCAGCATGCCAGCAGAAGAAAAATGAACAGTGGGTACAGATTTCTGCTGAATATGTGCACATTCAAAACTTTGTGTGTGCTGAGGTTTCACTTGCTGCTGGTGCTGCTTCTCAAGAGGCTGATGGATATTTTGGATTTTTTTTAGCAGAACAGAGCTTTCTTCACACCAAAGTTATAGGAGTTTGGTTGTGTGTGAATTCTCCATCCTGTACAGGGATCTCAAGCTGCTTCCTCATTTGGCCCCAGTGGCTGGGTTCTCTTGTGCGTGAATCCCTCTGGAATAGCTGTGCTTTCGAGTACCCACAGTGTGTCATTTCTGATCCTCAGCAGAGCACTTCAGGGGCTAGAAGTAGTCTATACATAGTCTGTGTGTCATGTCTTTTATTTGTATGTCTGATGCAGCTACAATTCCTGTCAGTCTACCTCTGATTATAAAAGACAGCACATTAAAACATAATCACAGTGTAATGGTGGTCCTTGAGGCCAAAAACCGAACATCTACAGAGGAGTTTTTATCTTCTGGCCACCTGGGTCCTAAACACACACTCCTTCCACAGATAGGCTACATGAATACCTAAATACATGAAGCAAACAGAAGTCCTCATATTATGTGATGGAAAGGCATTGAAATTAAAGAAAACTCTTTTTTTCCCAAAGTTTGACATGCAGATATCGATACCAATCTTGTGTCTGTGTGATAAGTTCATGGTTAAACTTTAGCTAAAACACTGATTATAATGACAAACAAACTTGTTTCCTCGTTTCATAGCTATAACATATTGTATTTTAATTTAGTGCTTTTACAGTTTCATGGCAAACAGCTCCCGGGTAATATCCGGAGTCATATCATCAGTATGCTGTTTCCAGGCAACCAGTCCAGTGGAGATTCACTGGACTGGGATACTGTATCTACTGTACATTTAACCAGTTCACAGTTAAGAGAAGCTGGAGTCTACTGTACAAGACATCCATTCAGCTCGCAGAGGTAGAAGTGCAGGATGACAACTGTTGTGACTACTGATTCACTGAACTCTCATCAGCCTTGACAGCCGTCTGCTGCTGAGACAGCAGCGCATCTAAATGTGTCTCACTTCAAGTAAAAACTCTTTACTGTACAAATATAGTCACCTTGAGCAGTGTTTAGAGATTTTATCAGTCACATCCAAGTTCCCAACCAAGTCTCTACCAAAAAGATCCATTAAGGTAAAGCAAATATCCACCAGATGCCTTTTGGTGCTGAGGATACATGGGTTAACTGTGTGTTTACTGAAAAAAAAAACAGCTGCTTTCTGCAGCTGGAAATAATGCTGACAAGAAATAGGAGAGGAAACTGCTAAAGCTGAGTGTTTTTGCAGTTCCCTCTCACAACTCTTGAAGGCAGATGCAGCATGAGTTGGGATTTTGGGATCTTGTAGGTTCATTCCTACAAACAAAATATTGAAGTCAATCAATTTCACTACAAATATACAGAATATATTTCAGTGCTAAAGGCCAGAAATGTTGCAGAGATTTAGTTTCTTGTGATACTCCTTGATTTATTTATAGTTGATTTTGATATAGTATTAGCTTGGTTTCATGTTCAGTTGGTTCAGTTATCTGAGCTTTACACACCGAGTCAAACCTGAAATAATCCTTTCAGTTAGGGTTAGAGTTGGGGTTACGGTTAGAGCCAAACCACCAATGTTCCCATAAAGTTGAAGAGGTCATAAGTGCCGTACCATCTGTACAGTGCTATGAAGTCATAAATGTGTCTAATGGTGTAGAAATGTGTCCAGAACTTCACTGCCATGGGCAAAAACTTCAGCATGATTTTGAGGTCAATGAGATAATTTAATTTAGTTTATTTTAATTTAATTTAATTATACATGTTACAAAGACTGTTGGAGAATATGAAGTATTGAGATGCAGAATCATGGTTTATTTGCTTCTTTAGTTGCTTCTAATATGCCTTAACACTTGGGAACAATAGCAAAGTTATTTTCTAAAGTGCACGTTCCACCTGTATCTGTGCATATGTGTAAGGCAACAACTACAACAGAAAGTATCAGATCCTGACAGGAGAGATATTGCTTCAATCAGGTATCTAACCCTAACTGGTCACACACTAAATACTTGCCCTGATGGCACACCACAGGTGAAAAAGCTATATCGCTGGGTTGCTGTCACTACTATTTATCAAGGACACCTTCCCTAACTGTATCTATTCATACCCCCTGTGGAGCATGGAAGCAGTAAAGGTCAGGATGTCATTCATCCTCTCAGCGTGACAGGATATCCTATCCGCAACAGCCTGGACACAACAGGAAAATGCTGTTAAATTCAACTAAAGGTCAAAGTTGAAATAATTTCCCTCTGGATTAGAGAGCTGCTCTTTGTTGTCAGGTTGACTTTTAGACTTATTAGCTGATATAAATGAGCAAAGTAAGGGGATGTCACACTTGTTTAATGTAGTTTACATTAAGGAGGATTGGATTATTCTTTTGGGTGTAGTTTCTTTCTTTGCAGCTTTAACCTGTCCTAAGTTTTACTCATGCTATGTGGATATGTATGAGATGTAGAGGCAATTTTTTCTTATGTTTGACTAAAGACAAGCTAGATACCCTTATTTCCACACCATGCTAACTGGCTTCCAGCTCCAGGTGTAGCTATTAACTGTAGCCTACACATGAGAAAATTAGTATCTCATCTAACTCTCAGTAAAAAAACGAAACAAGTCACATGTTTACGAAAATTAGGTATGGAGCACTAACGTTAGCCTCACAGACCAGCTAGCATTGCATGGTAGCTAAATTCCTCTGTCCATCGTTTATCCTAAGCTAAGCTAATTGCTACCTGGCTAGTCAGAGTTAGCACAGTGATGTAAGAATGCCATCACTGTGCATAAAATATCACACTGTTCTTTAAAGGCGTTAATTGACCAGACAAGCCTAATATTGATGTTCACCGACTGGCTTACAGAGAATGTCAAATGTGTGCTTATTCAGCTGGGACTGTCAATACCACCAATTGATTGATTGTCACCACAATGGAAACAACTGAACAGCATTGAACAGCCTTTGCAAAATCATTATCCTTTAATGTATTAAATAATCAAGCTTTTCTGTGGGCAAAGCTGCTTGGCTCACTAAAAGAAAAGGGCCAATTATAACGGGACTGATACTGTAAAATAGGACAGTCTGCAAAGGACCTGTCACATGAAGTCATCAAACACACACCCACACACAGTTGAGCTCACTCTCAGTGTGTGAGGTAATCGCCACTCTCACCATGTACCTCTCCAACCTGAGATGGTGGTGTTCGGTGGTTGAGTCACTTTTTTTTTTTTTTTAATTCTCTGACGTCACTGCAGACAGAATCACTATAAGCCAAAAAACCTTGGCTGGTTTTGTGGCTGCGTGTCTGCAGAAAACAAAACATGTTCTCTTTAAATATGAGGATTTCTCACGCAGTTGTGCTTTGAATTACAGCATGTATTGAGAACTCCGTGTTGTATATAATTGCCAGCAACAAAACATCTTTTGGTTCTTTTAAATCCACAGTATTTACCATATGAGGAGAGACTGCACATTATGCATGTGTAAACACTCAAACAAAAGGCT
The DNA here is from genome assembly GCA_900303245.1 of Selene dorsalis. NCBI lineage: Eukaryota > Metazoa > Chordata > Actinopteri > Carangiformes > Carangidae > Selene > Selene dorsalis. The sequence goes on along the minus strand of OMNW01034973.1, from coordinate 40,771 downwards.
AAAAGTCGTCTGTTTTCAGCATCTATATAAAGCCAGTCTGCAAGCAGCTCACATCTGTGAGTCATACTGGCTCCCATTTGAGGGGAGCGGAGTCGTGGGTCATGTCCTCTCGGTGTAATGCAGCATCGAGGATGTGTGTATGGATCTGTCTGTCTCTTGACAGGGCAGAAGCTGGAAGGTGACGTGCAATGTCACCCTCTATCTTTAGTCATTAACTTGTCAGCCTGCATTAAGGGAAACCTACATCAGATCGGTGGGTTTTTGTCTTGCTGTTGCAGTTTCTGAATTCTGTAGACAGAAGACGGCTGACTCTTGGAGAGTTTTCCTGTTGTATAAAGAAAAAAGGAACATGTGAGGTCAAGATACAAATGAAGTGAAGGTGTCACTGTGGCGACTCTTGAGTGGCAGACTTCCCGCTCTGCACTGTGCTTGTGAACCATGGAGAACATTTTGTAACTTATGACTCAGATCACTTTGCCAGTCCTGATCCATTATCAGGCAGTGTCAGTCATTGTGTTCATGTAATTACAACACCAATGTCTTCTGTACTGAACAGTCCGCAGCAGCTTGTTTTAATGGCATAAATGTTGCACAACTCTCATGTGAGAGATTCACAGCATATTACAAATACCTCTAAAGTGTTTAGGAATCCAGTTTGATTGTATACAAAATGGAATTTGAACTTTATTTCAGTACATTGTAGTTCACACATTGTGCAACTTGACACATTCTTTCATTGCAATGAATATTGGCATTGGCACCGTAGCTCTGCCTCAGACATGCCTAGTTCTTGTCCTCCTGCCAGAAATACTCACTAAAAATCCACAAATGCACATTTATCTGCCACTGAGAATAGCTCCCACAAAATACATGATTTAATCTTCTCTCAGCAATATTCAAAAAAAATGATATTGTCTAGTTGTTTGAGAAAATTACATTGCTTCTTATGAAAAATGTGAATCTATTAATTTGTAAAACATTTTTTAAAGATTTGTGTTTGCTTGTCAGAGCTGCCGCAGACAGACAAATACACTGTCTTTATGGTCTTTTCATAGCATTTGTTGACAGGAAAATATGTTCAGTTACTTTAAATGAACAACACTCGTCACCCACTCAGAGCACTTTACACCACAAGTCCCATTCACAGAGCACTTTTTTTGATACATTTCAGGACTCTCACACACTTATGAGAACTCAGGGACAATTTAGGGTTCAGGGTCTTGTCCTAGGACACTTTGGTATGTGGGCTTGAGGGAACCAGGAATTGAACCAACAACGTTTTGATTACATAGGCAACCTCTTGAGGGAAAACAGCAGTAGCAACTTTTTTCTTGACTTTTTTGTGAATAGAAAGAAAACAGTGATCTTCAATGTTCTTCTTATTATTTTGCATATAAAATATTTTATTCTAAACCTTCTGAGACGTTTGTCATAATTTTAGGTGACATACATTGATATATTAACATATTAGAAACACATGGTCTCCATTAACAGGAAAGCCTGAGGTTACACATTCAATGTCTAAGAATTGGAAATAACACTTAAAAGTAGCATGCAACATTTTTTTTTTTTTTAAAGATGTGCATGTGTGTGTACATGACCTGTCACATGTACAGATGAATCTTTACAGATGGATTTATTATTAGAAATGTTAAAGACTTTCCTTGACATAATGGGCCTTATAAAAACATTATCATGCATAAATGTTGGGAAAGTGACCAGGTTCAAACCATGATAACACTTATTTATCATTATGCTCATATATACAGTATATAATCATGTTTGTATTGCATTAAGTGGCTTTAAGACGCATCTGTATAATATCGGCTCAGCTAATTGAACTTGTGTAAATAAATCACGTTGTCAAATTATGAATGTGCTTACATTCATAATGAGGCTCATCTCCTCCGTCATGAATGGATAGATACATTCAGCATGCTTGAACTGTGTTTTGATGCAAGCAGACTTAATTAAAAACTGTCACCTTGGGAAAAGGAGAGGATGCCATGTGAACTGCTTGTGTGTGTGGAAAATGAAATGAGTTTCCTCAAGCCCCAATGGACATGGACATTCATGCACACACACACTTAATGTAAACAAATAATGCACATGTAGCCTCACGTGTGGCCTTTAAAAGCCTGACACATCATGTACTGCACTATTGACAGCACTTGTTGACTTTCTGCAGTACTGACAGCTTGACTTTTAGTGGCTGTCAATCACGACCGACTGGGAAGAGTAATAGAAGAACTTTTAAAGGCCTTTGAGCAGCTGCACTAAGGCTTGGATAGCTCTTGGCCCCCAGGCAACTCAGCATTACTATACTGGTGGTCTTTCTTTCATTGTGTATTGTCAGTCACTGTGTTTTGATGCTATTGACTATCTTTCAGTAACACACTAAAAAGAACATAAAGCTATTTTTAGTTTCATGGACTGTCCCTTATTTTCAGTGCAATCTTTGACTGGTCTTGACTTGATCACACATGACAGCTGATGACCTGACAGTACAGTCGTTCAAGCTGCACTAATCGGTGTTCATTCTTTCAGTAGTAGACCAGTTGTAAGAGCTTTTCAAGGAAACCAGCAGATTCAGACTACATCTCTATGTAAAATCTAGTTTGTTTGGGGAGACCTTTTGTATTATTATGTATTATGTATAATGTGTTTTATGAATAAGCTATGTTTAATTTTATAGAGAACTGGTGCAACGTGCTCATACTGCTACACGACACACTGTTGTCCAGTACATTTGACTCATGAATCAAATATAATACATACACTTGGTTTTCCACAAGACACACTGTCTTGTAAGACGCATTGTATTGTAAATGTGTTTTGTAATGCTACAAACCGAAAATAGCACTATCAAATGTTTTGAATATGAGAGCATCATGCTGCATAGAAGCACTGAAAACCACCGTAAGACACACAATCCAAACCGTTCACCTCCCAGACTAACTGTATGAAATGCAATACGTGCTTTCAGAAATATCTTGAGTTAAAACAGAAGAGACACACTTGCAATGTGAAAATCAAAACGTATCAAGAATCAGATGGAGATTCTTGCCATTTTCATGATCAACACAAAACCAGCAGCAGAGAAGCTTTTATTCAAATCAGATCTTCGATTTCTATATGATGCAACTCATACACCTATAAAATCATGATAATTTCAGCCACTGCAATGATATACAGTAAATAAAGGGTTCTGATGGTGTACATTCAGCATTGGCAAAACAAAGTGGATCTCATCTTTAACAGCTGTGGGAAATTTCAACTTTCTCATCATGAAAAGCAGTAAAGTAAAGATATGCTTCACAGCTCCACAGCTTTCATCGCTACAGTACCATACATGCAGGGACTTTGTTGACACACTAGGCTCTGTGGTTCAGTTTCATAAAAAAAAAAAAGAAAAAAAAAAGGACAGAAAACTGTTCAATTTCAATTGTGACAAACGAACAGGACTGGATTTAGAAATTCTAGAGACCTCCTGGTCCTTTGATCAAACTAAAAACATCCTCTGTCAGAAAACTAGGATCTTTACTTTGGTACAGGGGAGAGCAGGGTTTGATCAGTGAGCCTGGCACTGTGTGGTTAGCGTGACTATCTCAGCACAGAATTCTGGTAGTCTATACTTAAAACGCACTGCCAGACACAGAAGTGACATTTTTCCAGTTATTTCTCATATCTGAAGAATCCATTTCTCCTCTCACATCCTCATAAAATCGGTTAAATCAAAATGTGACTTCTTTTTTTTCTTCTTCACGCTGTTTTGCAAGATGCGACCTACATGTTTTTATTACTACTGTGCTCATAAATAAGTATAAGTGGAAGGACATGGTGTTGCTCAGTCTTTTATGCACCACCATCCTCATGTTCAGTGTGGTTTTCAGTAAGGCACGAGTAGGTTATTCTTTCGGGTGAGATACTGAATGTCAGTCATGAAGGAAAGAAAAAATGTCAACATTCATCTCTTTAGTGAGGGCAGACTGACTGGTGAATGCAAGGCATATAAATTCATACTGTAAGAAGTGGAAAGTAAAAGAAAATATACAGTTCGAGCACTTCTAACAGTGAGGGTCCTCTTTATCTGATGCAGATTTTAGGGCCTCTGGAAATTTAGCAGGAGATGAGCACATACACATCTATTGCTTTCTAAGTTTGAATGTATTTATTTCTGTGTTTACAGGCGTTTTATGTGTTTATGTGAAGATGATGTTCAGTGTGTTGCTACCTCAATATGGGCTTTCCTTTCCCTCCTGCTCAGAGAGAAGTTTGTAAAACTCCAGCCTCTCATACAATCTTTTTTTTTCCCAGTCAGGAGCACGCCTCTGATCTGGCTTGATCACTGACGCAGCCATCGATCACATTGGCACGGACATAGAGAACAGATGTTGGAACATCTGAGCTATCACACCATGTATGATCTGTTTAATGTGTGAGTTCATAACATGGTCTAGGTCTTCAGTCAGCGGTTGGAGCACAATCCATTTGATGAGCGTGTATGGGTACCTTATCAGTGATGCTCAGCACAACAGAGTTTATTCAATGTGCTGTTCTAGATGTGTTTCACTCAGTCTCATTTCAAGCTGCTCTTCATTTGAGATTTTCGATGATGGCGATCTCCCGCCTGTCAGCGTAGTCTGGGCTGAGGCCGTTTAGATAGAGGCTGCCGTTCCTTGACAGAGCCCCCGATACAGGACTGAGGGACAGTGTCAAGTTGGGGTATGCCTCTCTGTCCTCGTACAGGTTGGCCGACAGTGTCCTCTTGCTAGGGGTGATTTCCTGGTTGATGGCTGTGTTAATGCCCAGCTCGGATGACAGCTTCCGCTTGATGGATGCGGCACGCTGAAATTTGTCATAGATGTCAACGCTGAGTCGCCGCCGGGTCTCTTTGAACTCTGCTGACACGTTTGCTGTCCACTCGGCAGCGTGAGCTCGAAACTCCCCGACCTGCAGAAACAGAGAGACAGAGAGAGAGAGAGACTGAAGATTGATCGTTGCCTGCAGGCGATCACAGCAAAAACTCCTCCATACGATGTGTTGTCTGAGTAGACAAAAAAACCAGTGGAAGTTGGTGCAGATAGATTTTTCAAGAAATGATAAACTTTGCCTGGGAATAAAAGAAAAGTCAGAGGTGTGTTGTAGAAAAGAATGGAGACATATGGTAGTTACAGCTATGATCCTATGAATTTTTAACCAAGTAATTATATTATATATTCATGTTGAAATTCTTTGCAGGTGCTGAGAGACAGTTATGTGCACAAAGAGACACCCTCACATTTAGCTGAGGCCATGAAGTGCGGGGGGTGAGACACCTTCATAGCTATGAAGAATAAAGGAAGTGAAAACACTGCCTGCATTTTCCTCCTGTGTTTTTGTCCCTTTTTAAAAAGTTAAAGCCATACACACACAACAGCCATGACCGTCTCTTTTTAATGTA
>OMNW01034973.1:0-24693 GCA_900303245.1 Selene dorsalis | reverse complement strand
GAGGTGGGGGTATCAAATTAAAGATCTCAGTGTGAACAAATCAATCCAGCAGCATATTGAAGCTGAACTGTAATATCTGAAGCCTGCGGAAATGTTTTTCTCACTGACAAATAACACGCACAAAGGCTTTAGTGATTTGTTTGGATATAGCAACAATAGCCAGAAAACATTTAGTGCCAGCCAGATTAAACTATGATGATTTTCTGTCAGACAGCACAGTAATTATATGTTCTTTACACTAACAAGCATCAAGTCACACACACAAAACATCTGTGAGAGAAGACAGGAACGAAAAACAAAGCTTTTATACTAGAAGACTTTTCTTTTTTCAATTACTACACATCCTCCCTTTTCAACCTTTTCTTTAGGTTTGATTTTTCCAAAAGCAAACCAAACAAATCGATATATATATATAAACAACAGTAAAGCCATAGCGCTCTCCTTTTTCTCTGCTTCAGCAAACAAGCTGCCAAGGCTCATTTCATCAGAAAACACCGGTGCATGCTCAAGTCAAACATCAGTAAATCTGCTAGCATGAAGTGAGAGAGTTCAATTTCTATAAATCACAGCAGCAGTTGTCAGGTGGATGGAGGGAAAACCCACAGTGCTGCTTTTCACACCCACACATATTTAACACATTTGTTTCATCCAGAGGGAGAAAAAATCTTCGTATTGCAAGTGGGGAATGAGATCTTACAGGATCCTGGATAAATGAAACCCCACAACTTACCAAGGAGTGTGTGTGTCTAACTGTGCTTGTGTGGCCTATGTGTGCTGTTGCAATGGCCAAGTAGTTCTTGGAGTTTTTGGTGAGCAGAGGCAGAAGTACAAGCTCAGGGCTGGCTCACTGCAGTGAGCTCTAGAAATCGTTTTCAAACTATCGGGGCAAGTGGTAAGATCTGCTCATCTGAAACAAACACACTCATTTTTCATGCAGAGAGCAAAGTTATATTTTTACAAAGCGAGGCACTACATTTTCTAATTGGGGCTTGAGCTGTGGCAGGATGCTGGAGATGTGAAATGGAGCCTGGCAGCCCACTGAACAGATGCAGTGATCTGTCAAGGTCCGATTGGAGGCACCAGATGAGCTGTCAGACTAGTTTTATATGTGTATATGGGTGTGTGTGTGTGTGAGAGAGAGAGAGAGAGAGAGAGAGAGAGAGAGAGAGAGAGAGAGAGAGAGAGAGAGAGAGAGAGAGAGAGTGAGAGAGAGTGAGAGAGAGAGAGTGAGAGAGAGTGAGAGAGAGTTCCTTTTTCTGATTAGTAAGCTCTTACAGCTGGAGGTGACACGGAGCGCGATGGTGTAAAGGAGATGATGGAAAGGGGAAGTGTGTTAGTGTGTGTATGAAAGTGCCACAGGCTGAGACAGATGACAGCTCTTTGATTATACAGCGGAGTAACTAAGAGAAAAAGGAGCATTAAGGGCCCTAAAAATCATATTCTTCTTGTAGTGTCAGAGCTCTTTAAGCTGCTTAAGTGGCAGTTTTGGCTCGGTTAATCAGATTTAAAGGAAAACACATCAAAGTGCTGCATCACGTCTCTGAGACACTCTCCTCGGGAATCATTTTGATGTAGAACAAGATGAAATGACACTAACAGTCCAGGGCTGCAGCAATGGCTTGTCAGGATGTTCAAATGCATATTAAGTTGGTGCAGTCTGGGTCTGAGTTGTGTTAGGTACTTGGAGCCTGGTTTAGATAGTTTGTGGGTCATTCATTTCTCTGAGGAGAAAACAACATTTTTTGTTTTGTTTTGTTGAGAAACATAACAGGCTCTGTGTTTCTTAAAATAGGGGCAAGTTAATGGAAAGTGCAAACTTAGGGGGGACTTGTGATGTCTGTGACTTTAGTGCAATCTCACTGCAATGAAGCACAATCTGGAAAAAGCTGATGGTTTGTGCATAATTTTGCTATGCAAGTGCTATTTCATGCCAAAGTGGTCACTAAAATTGCACTGTGGCCCCCACTGGCTTTGTGCATGCAGAACAATGACAAATGAACTGTGCTTATGAAACACTTTCCGCTTTCCATTTCTGCCTTTTCAAAAATAAATGCCTTATAGGCGTTTTCAAAGCATTTCATGCAGCAAGTAGCCTACTATCAGAGGAATCTACAAAGAGAAAGAACTGAGTCGCTCCAGAGTAATAAGTCATTCTCCTTACCGATGGTGGTGATTACAGTTCCAGCAAAGAAAAAGGAGGAACTGAGGTCCCAGAGGCTCGTCTGATTGGATGAATTCCCTGATGGATTCACACCTGCACGGACTGCTGAAACCACTTGCTGGAGCAGAAATTTAAGCACAAACAGAGAGGAGTTAGAAAACCTTCCCTCTCACTGGTATGAGGGGGGGCTGAAGAAGACAATTAGTGATGTGCATCAGGGTTTCTTGGGGAATAGGAGACAACAACAATAAACATCCGACCAAAACTAATTAAGAGCAGTGAGATATCTTGAGGAGGCTCTGTCACTACATGAAATATGTACATGTGGTCTTCGCAAAAGAACAAAGGCTAGTTATATCGATAAAATCTTCAATCTGCATTAATTAGACTTGTGAAACACTCATTAAACTGAAATTGTCTTTCATTCAGTCCAAAGGCCACAAAACAACAGAGTGTATGAATGCTAAGGAAGATGATGGCCCAAAGCTGATTTGTAGTTCAACCGCAATTTTCTAATATTTGGTCCTAAAAACAACAATCACTGAAAACATCACTTAACTGCAAAAGCAAATCCTGCTATTACCCATTAAACAGCTTTCATTACTGATCTAAACTTTAAGTCTGTCACAGTCTTTAAAACAGGCAAACAGGATGAGACCCTGAATGTCAGAGTAACAGAGAGCTCTTGGGATTTGTAGTTATTTAACACTGCTTATGTGTATGTTGACATGTTACTTAGTCATGCATTACTGCCCAACACTGTTAATGTTATGGGCTAAATGAATCACTGTTTGTACCCATAAACAGGCGAGAGAATTTGATTTGGCCGATAAACTAATTTTACACTGTTATCCTCCACACAGCAGTCTTTAACAGCTGTGTGGAGACCATCAGAAGACATTCATGTGTTGAGCTTTAGTATTTCACTTGAATGGTCAGAGCGAGAGTCATTTTTAACACAAAAGATACAGTCTCATACAGCATTACCCTGTGTTTGCTTTATCTTTAGGTCTTATTATGTGACACTAGGAGCCTGAAGCTGCTTCATGATGACAGTTTCCAAACAGAGCTGATCTACGAAGCTATATATTGGATGTATGAAGAACAAAATTCAAATTTTTCCTGTCATTGAAGATAGAAGTGCTGTAGTAACGTAGAAGTATCTTCCACATCTTGCAAATCATTGTTTAAGAAAATAACTGCGGAATATGATTGTGGCTGATGCGACACTAGCTGAGTGGGATGTGTGATAGGGGATGAGGCGACAGAGGTCATCCACTGACTTGGGTGTGAGTGCGTGGGAAAGCAGTAGGTGCGACATGGGTCGATCTGCCTCCACTTTGCGGCTTTGAGTGTGACGAGCCGATCTGACACCAGACGGCTGCACAGGAAACAACACAGCAACGTGTTTTTCCCGCTCAGGGCTGCACTCTCATGACGGCACGTCAAGAGGGAAGTAAAGCCACCAGCTGGAGGGCAAACACACCACTGCACAGCTCCTCACACCCACAGCCATCTAAACATAGACAGAAGGAGCTGTGAGGCTCAGAGCCACATGCTAGAAGATGTGCATCCATGCTAATGTGTGTTTGTAATGCAGATTTTATGATCTCATACTATGATCATCTCCTGACTGAATTAAGTGTTCAAAAGGCTCAACCCCAATCATAGCATAGCAACCACATCATGTCACTGCAGGGCCTGATTCTCTTGATCCACTTTCAAAGCAACATAGCACATGAGAAACTGGCTTACAGTAATTTGTAGCATTACAGGTCCTGTAGTGTAGTTGCTGTTGTTGGACTTGGGTAAGTTAATATTGTAAGTTAATATTGTAGCCATAGTGATGTTACCAGAGATGGTGCTTTGTTTGTGAGCCTTGTCCAAAATGATTTACTCTTTACCTGGGACATGTAGCTATCCTCAGTTTTAAGCACCGATATCATATATGAAACCAGTAAAAAGTACAAGGACATTTCTAAAACTTCTGTGGGGTTCTTGGATTCATCGTGCTAACTTTAGTTTGAATAGTTAGCTATCTGCAATTCAATTTAATTAAATTCAGTTTAAAAAAAAAACTTGATTTGTCCCTGGAGGACAATTCTAAGGCACATGGAGCATGATGAGACAGCAAGTAGGAACAAGAGGAAAACAACATTGACATCAGTTTAATATCCACGACAATATCCACCCACTGATAGATAGATAAAAGACAGCGCAGAGTACAAATTAAAATCAGACCTGAAAGCAAATTAAATGTATACACCGCACAGGGTAGCATGGGATAAATGGCTACTGGGGAGCTAAAAGCTCTGGCAACTGGCAACAAATGAGAATCCTGCTCTTGTCTATCTCTGCCTGAAATCATGAACCCACTGTTTGATAAACTGCTTCTTTGTCAACTGCAGACAAAACTATAAAGACGAGTATTCAATTCCTCTGAATGCTGACTTAGCTTGGTGTCTCCATTTTTTTTATATATATTAAACCTAACAGTATCTAACATAGTATAGTTCACTGCAGTGACAAAATTGTCTTTTGGTCCAAGTGGCCCCTCAAGATATAGACTCATTACTGAGACAATGAAGCCTCGAGACCTCAGAGCAAAATGCGCAGGAACTTTACAAGACTGAAGTTTTACTTTCCTTTTTCACTTGCAACCAATAAAAAATATTCTTGTCCACATTAATAAATCTAGCATCTTTATTATTTATATTCAAAAAAGCTGAAGGAACTCAGTATTAATACTATAATAATAATATAATACTGTAGACAACAGCATGTAACAATGCACATACACACATACACATCCACATGCAGAGTTCAGGGTCATTGCAATGTCAGGGTGTTGTCTGCTACGATCCATCATCCTTAGGCAAAGTGAGAGAGCTTTTCATTAACCTACGACTGATGCGTGTGATAATGCTGTGTAAAGACCCAGCGTGTGAGCAGTGAAGTGGGTGAATAATGGATTGGAGATTGAGGGAACGTGGTTGCTAATGAAACAAGGTGGTTAACATGACATTTCAGATCAAAGGGTGGAGAAATAAGGTGTAAGGTGTCAGATAAATGTGTGTTTCTTATCCATACAAGCTGACAAACACAAAGACACAGACAACAGCTTAGGTTGGTTCACTTTTAATACAAAAATATCATGTATATTTTCTATCTTGCGAATTATGTTCACACTGGATGATTTCAAGTACTCACAATTTGCAAGCACTCAGTGTCCGTACAGGATGTACTGTGAGTAGTGAGTTTTACTACAGGGGTCTGGAGGTTGGGGTGTTAGCTGGATAAGAGGATAAGTACAGTATGATTTAGTTTTTGTTTGCGTCCTGCCACAGAGCCTACCCTACATATTTTTGTATCAAACAACTAGACTGTTGCCCATAAAGTTGGAATAAATTTTATTTTTTTACCTCTTCTCATGAAATGATTGTGACAATGTGGTTCATTCCTGGTATAATAAAGCGTATATCTTCTCCAAACATGCCACTGTGAAAATTTAACCACATTTAACCTTGAGTATGGCCACCCCTGACACGGATCCATGCACGATCAAAGACGTCATGGCATACTCTCCACAAGCATGAATTTGTTTCACCTGGGTAACTGGGACTCAGTATGTAATAATTGCACCTGGTCAAAAGGTGATTTCTCATGTGTATAAATAGGAATACAAAGAGGAGTGTGTCTGAAAGCAATTATTCCAACTTTATGGGCAACAGTGAATAATCATGATCTTTCTCACAATGTAACTGTATTTGAAATTCCAAAATGTTGGCATCGGATCTAAACCCCATAACCCTAGTTTTCCAGTTTTCACATCTTCCGATTTCCGATTCCCACCAGCTACTGATCCCATTGCCTGCTTATGTATGTTTCCCTCTGTGCCTACTACCTGTATGTTTCACTGTATTGTCTTTACCTGCCCTTTTAATCCATGAATCTATCTGTAAGGCTGACTTTGTCCAGTTCCTTCACTGACCTCCTGCCTCCCTGTGTGTCTTTACTTGAGTCAACTCTTCCTGTCCTGCTGCCCACAGTCCATTAGAGTTTTTATCTGTTTTATCCCCTGATCACTTCCAAATACTGGATTACAAACAATAGAGAGGGTTCAAAGATAAAATCTGCTCTGTCCACTGTTGCCTCTAAACATCATAAATCAAACCACACAATCAGACGGGGCTTGGCTCAGTCGGTCTCCTTTGTTTTCCAGCCAAAGCAGCCACATTAATTCACTGTTTTGGTACTCAGTTGTATGCTAACTAACTGTGACCGGGGAAAATAAGACGGAATAATGTGAAGACCACACTGGCTGTCTCCAAAGCTGAGCCAGGAGAGATTGAATCGTCTGAGCTTTTTGACATCACTCACTTTTTTTTTAATTGCTCCCTTTGAGAGCACATCTCTCCTCAATCCTCCGCTGACTGGCTTTTGATCAGTGGAAGCCTACAAAGGTCGACGTGTGTGTGCATACATAATTAAGTAAAAGTGAGTGGGGGACACCTGTGTTGAAGCTGCGTATCAATAAATCATCAGAGGAGAAGTAGTTTGTTGGAAATGCTGATAACAACCGTTTGGTTGAACTGTTATTGTGTGAAATCACAAGGTCAGCAAGATTATTTTTGATTTCTGGAACTGTTCTGTTTAAGCAGCTGAACCAGTGATGAATTGTACTAATTTTCCAGTTTGTTTCAGAGGTCCACGGCTGAGATTACCCTGTGCGACCCTATTTTTTTTGTAAACTGTAATGAGCACAAACTGATTCAGCAGAAAGGTCAGTGACAGAAAGAGTCAGACTTTGCCTGGAAACAAATGTTCAACTAGCCGAGAGACATTTTTGAGGACAAGGGACAGTTTCACATCAATAAACTTCTGGCTGAGACGGACAGACGCAGAGCTGGGAAATTAGAAGACAGTGCTCTTCGATAAGCAGCATCCTTAAACTCATACTGAGTTAATAACAGTGACATTTCCAGCAGTCGCCACATCCTACTTTCACTTAAACAACTGTTGCTGTGACTACCATCACTCCTCTTGGCTTATTGAAAAGAAATATGTGGAAATTAAAAATAGCACTTGACTATGTGGAGGAAACTGCCGTGTTTATTTTTGTCAACGATGTTGATATGCTGATGGTTAAAATATGAGATTTGACAGCCTGTCTTCACGATGCAATCCTCATGCATTTGATATTCATGGTAACCTACACAGACAGGACCCTTCCGTCTGTGGGCTCTACTGCTTAGATTTTGTAATAATTACAAAAATGGAGAGAAAGACAATCAGCACTTGCACATGCTGAATAATACCACATGCCTTAAGTATCATTTGCTATTGTTTGGTTTTCTTCACAAGAAAGCAGCTTTGTTGAGGTTATTACCTAACAGTCAATCTGATGGATAATGATTCTAGAAAGCATCACCATCACCATCTTTGAACATTAACTCAGCATCTCAAAGCATTGTGACTGTAATCTGTGATCAGCAGGTCTTAATAAAAAACAGGCTCATTTGCATAGCTGGGTGATGAACATTGTTCAGTTATAAATCCTTGTCTGCCTGCGTCGGTTTCAGTATGGTCAGAACCAACATTATATATAAATTCTTCTGATAATCAACACAAACGACAACAAAATGGGATATAACAAAGACAAAAGAACTGGAAATGTATCAAATCACAATTATTCAGAACATCACAAGGTCCCTTTTATATATTCACTTCATGACAACATGACTGAAAATCTAATTCCTTAATGTTCAACCCTCAACATGGCCAACAGAACATACAGAGCTTTTACTTTCTCAAGGGGCTATATCCTCAAGATCAAAGCCTGGTGATGGAAAAACTGATCATTAATGATTTACAGAGATCACACCTCCATATGAAGAATATCAAGAAAACATTGATAGAAACAGCCACTTGAACTTTCAGCATTTAGGCCTATCTTTTATTCAACATGCATAAACTAGACCTTGAGATCCTGTACCTGACATACCTACTGAAACCCAGACTCTTCACTGACAGGCCCAGCACTATGTGAAACTTTCAGGTTAACTAATATATGGAAGATGTAAAAATAACATCTAACTTTATGCTAAATGCAACTTTGCTGTTGCAGTGATGCATATATATCATAAGCAAACAGAAGTCTTTTTGACCATATTGGTGACTGGCATATTTACGTAGTGCATATATTCAAAAAATAGTAAACCTAAAGAAAATGTGAAAAGCAAAATGTGAGAGCATTTTTGTTCTTTGAGCATTTAATGTCCCACACTACTTACAGCGAGGCTGGAGGATATGGCACCTTTAGTGCTACAACTGAATCAGAGAGATTCTTCAGCCCTCACACCAAAATTTGGTAGACAAATCAGTGTTCCTCATGATGTAAAGACCTTTCAGACCTGATACATTAGAGGAGAAATCATTATCTAGGTCCAATATACCTGCTAGATTCCCACTATTCATCAATCCTGACAAGTTTGGTTGCTGAGAGGCTGCACCAATCCATAGAGAAAGAGTCATAGAATCAATGGATGGTTTTTATTAAAAGACTGCTCAGTCAATAACCTGCAAATACCTGCACTGTGTGTTTATTTTATTCCAATTGAAAGATAATGAATGTTGAATTAAGGGATTTCATTTAGTCTGATTTATTGTTTACTCAGAGGGGCCTGTATGAAGTGACTGTTATTAAAATTGCTGAGACCAATTCATGAATTAGGGTCAGTTTATCAACTTCTGAATCCTTTTTCCCATACATTTATATGAAGTCTCTGTGAAACACACACACAGCCTGAGAGGTACATTTCAACTGATTCTAAAGACTTAGGAAGTAAATTCACCATGACAGCCTCTGAGGGCAGGCAGACACACAGGTGTTTTAAATCACATTATTAGGAACATCTAGGATGTTTGTGGTGTTTATCACCTACTCGACTATCAAAGTCCAACACACACATACACACACACAAACATGCACACAGACTGGTTGACAGCTCCTTCATCTCAGTGTTCACACAGAGAAGATCATGTGTCTGATTGGCTCTGTCTGTGCACTGTTTGACTCCTGATGTTAATTGACTCCCATGTTGACAGACATCATTACCTGGCAGCCCCGCCAATGACAATGTCTTCAAGGAAATTTTCTAGTTTGTGTTTCTTTTTATCTTAAATACACCTGCACAGGGCATAATTTGCCTACAGTAAGCTTACATAGTAAGTAGTAGGCCTAAAGCAATGTAAATATGTTTGACATGTAAATAGTTAGTACTGCGGTTCAGGTTTCCTTGTGGAAGGAAATGTAATTATAGATCTGCTGTGGCAGGAGGAAACAAAAGGCACAAAAACAGTGTAGTTAGGTTCAAGGACAGATAGTTTGGTGTGGAATTTGCTGTTTAAGATGTGAAAACAGGCTAAGTGAAATAGGGACAGTTTTTGATATAACACAGCCTCCTGGGGGCGATATAATAAACATGTATTAACAAACTTGTTCTTTGGATGGCGCTGAATAAATATCCTCGGGTAAAAGGTCTGCCAGTGTTTACTCCCAGGCTCAGAGATACTGTGAAGCTGTTATAATACCAACATTAACCTTGGGGCATAGATTTTTTCTTTTTCTTTTCGCGTATTAAAACCATATTCATAGAAAAAATGGGTATCATCATCTACAGAAGAGAAAAGACTTTAATTATTTACATATCATTGGTCCTTTCACCTACCTTTACAAGATCCTCTAGCTCAGACGTGTTCACACAGGCATGGGTGGCCAAGAACTTCAGTTTTTCTTCAAGAATGGCCAGTTTCTGTAAACTCTCATGAGGCTGCTCCAGCGCTCTGAACACTGTTGCCCCAATGATGAGGTAAAGCACCACCAGGAAAAAGATGGCTGACACAGTTTTCCACCTCATGACAGTCATCCTGGTGTCACACTCATCCTCCGGAGTGTTCAGCACAACTGGTTTTGCTGAGAAGGACAGGCGAGGCTTGGAGTTGTGGGCAGCAGACTTCGGGTCAAGAAGGTCAGGTGCGGCCACTGCAACAAGGTTAACCAATTAATGTGGATCAATACCTATCTGTCTATCTGTCTATCTATCTATCTATCTATCTATCTATCTATCTATCTATCTATCTATCTATCTATCTATCTATCTATCTATCTATCTGAATAAATGGGCAACACCATGTTCCCTGTAGGGTACAAACAATTTAAGATCAGATCTGTATTTAACAATCATTTAATTTTCTCATGGTCGCAGCATCAGGTCAAATCTTCAAAAGTTAATGAAAAGATCAATCCGCTAACTGTTTTAGCTCTATATAAGAGAAAAAATATAATAAATTGTGAGGCAATAACCATGTGATCAAAGTACTTTGAGCACTGAATTAGTCACTACTGTCATAACTCATTGATATTAAACTCAGCCTGCCAGGACAGATCTATCCTGCAGCACTGTCTCACATTATTCTCAATAACACCCTATTTATCATATTCTCCTCCTTCCAACTGCGATTGAACTGTGGCTTTTCAATCATGTACTCATTAATATTTGACACATGGGATTTTGAGGCACCCGCTGCCATGTCGTAACTGTTACAGTTTCTCTCGTGATACTTTTATTTCTTCCCATAACAAACCGGTAGAACAGCGCCTCCCCCCACAACGTCAGATAGATGATCTGCAGCGGCTATGGGCTCATTTTCATTCACAGCGTCCAACGCGCTGTGTGTAGAAGCTCCAGACCACCTACGGTATAACTACATTCATTCAAACAGTTACATCAGGACTTATATGTGGGTTTTATATTTCCATCTCTTTGCTCAGCATGGTCTAATAATGGAAATCCTGATATCTTTCTGGATTCACGCTCCCTCATATATTGAGAAATTAAGTTTGTATTTTCAGAGTAATAATAGTAAATGCATATTTTGGTACATACAGCTATAATAACAAGGGTTCAATAATGGAGCACGCTGCACGTGATTTTTTTTTTTAAGCTTTGGGGTCCCACAAGACAAATGAACACAGTCTGAATAGAAGCTCATAAAAAATTAAACAATCTTCACCAAACAGCTTGCTACAGTAGATGATATTACATAATCTGCCCATGTGGTCCATGAAACCAATATTTTACAGTAAACAACTTACTGACAGACCATATGAAATAAAGCCATACAGTAGAAATTGTTGCGTTACTCTAATGTTTGTAGAATGACATAAGTGAGGTGGACATGCTCAAATAATGAAAATCAATCCTCAGAAACAATGCTCGGATTGTAAAAGAGTCTTTAACAGCAGGTTTTTAACAGCCACGCATGATAATGTGATATTTCCATCATCTACTGTTTAATTTCAACTAGTTGTGTGCGCACTTACTTCTCTACCATCTCTTCTCTCTTTGTGTCCTCATCGAAGGATCTCTGTCTCCGCCAAAGTGCAAACAATGGTCGATTCCTCTTGAGAGTCGCTTTTCTGTCTCAGGTGCTCCCGCTGAGGGACGTGGCCGCTGTCCACATGGTTGTGTGCGCGAGCTGCGCTTCCCGTCCACTTTACAATCTCCGGAGAAAATACATCCAGGACATCTCGTTCCCACCAGAGAGACACGTCAAGACGGGGCGTAAAAAGAACAAGTGGAGCCGGTGGTTTCCACGAAATCCATCCAGGTGCTCGGAGACATTGTGGAGGCTGCGTGGAAGAGGAGAGTGGGTTTAGATTGCTCTGGTCAGAGGAGCTGTACTTCTTCACCACCAACAGTGTGACACGCTGGATGCGCTGCGCACTCCCACTGCTCTGGTGTGGACGGTGCGCGCCTCTGATGTGAGAGAGGGAGTGAAGCTGCCTGCTGCTCAGCTCTTCACAGCCTTCCTCTGCTGCAGGATCTCACATACTGATGGATGATGACCACAACATCAAGTTGGCCCAACCTTCCTCAAAGCTGAGATTCTGATTGTATAATGAATAAGACATTTGTTTAGACATCTCTTCATACATTATGGTTATACATTATAAAAGATCACTCTTCATCCAGGAGGCTGTCTGCCCTGCCCACTGCCTCTCCCTCAGGGCAGCCTTGCAGAGGGGGTAGAGTGGCTCAACATATTCCCTCTATGCACTGGCAAACAAAAGAACAGCAACTATTAATTTAATTCAAGTCAATCTTGACTGTCTACAACAGCCTGGAGGTTGCCAACATCTAAGTCCAAGCTTTTAGTGTTCGGTTTTTCCCTCAAGGGCATTTTGCTTCTTCCTCCACTGATTTAAACTGGCGACATCCCGGTCTCGATGTAGCTCCAGCAGCTCACAGCCAGCTTATCAGTGACATGAAGCAGACCTCAGGTTGCACTGATAACACAGCCAGAAGGACAGGAGAGCATTAATCTGATTAATCTGACTGGTTGTTTATGGTGTATGTCATAGACATGACTTAATTCCACCTTGGCATGATGTTGTGGCCATAACATGAACACAGACAAGTGAGGGTGACAGGGATAGTCAGGTGCTGTTCAGCTCTCTCTCTCTCTCTCTCTCTGTCTCTCTCGCTCTCTCTGTGTATCTGAGTGAATGTGATCACAATATTGATTGCATTTGCATGTGCTACCTACTACTGCTAATTGAATTGAGAGACTTGCACAGCTGTGCTATTTGTCTTTGGTGCTCTGACACACACACACACACACATCCTCTATCAGTGAACCTCGTATAAATAATTGTTCTTTAGTTAAGTGTAAAATAAAGCAGATAACTCATAAATCTAGTGGCTGTGAAATGAATCACACACAACAGCAGATCATAAAACACAATGGCCAGTACCTCACACACTTCACACAGCACTGGGCCAAGGTTTGTTAAAGATCGTGCTCCACCTCAAGACAGAAAAAGGTCACAGTCACTTCAAACACATATTTATTGTATTTAACCTTTATGTAACTTCAATCAAAATACTTGTATTACCTAACCTGACCACAGACTGAATGGATGCAAGCCTCAGTTGTTGTTGTGTTTTGTGTGTAGCTGTTTTTCCTGTTTGCTATTGGGATTCTCAATTTGTGTGTTTTTTTATTTGGTAGTCGTTGTGGTTTCCCACTGGTCATCATGATTTGCACTTCATGGCCACCGTATTAACTCCACATCTGCTGACGCCTCAGTTTTGCAGTAACTTAGTTTTCTGGCTAAAGAATACCTCCTCTGCAAAAAACGATATATGTTGTGGTGCTGTACGAGAGTAATAAACCAGAAATGATTTTGCTCATGCATTCTTCTTCAGCTCTTAAAAATGTTTTTCATGGATGTTTTCCAGTAACTGCTTGTCCCTTCATTAACAACACTGTCTGCTCATGCATTATTTCCATCTTCTGACAATCTCTTCGTTTCCTCTATGCTGAATGACTTTGATGGCAGATGAATTTTCTCAGGAATCAATGTTTTCAATTTTCCTCATCTTCAGCGAGTGTTGACAGCAAAGCAGTATTATGGTATGTTTCTGCGTGACGGCTTAAGCTCATTAGCTCCTCTGTTCCCTCGGTCAGTTCAAGAGGTGGACAATCAATACAGGTGCTTCAAATGTAATAACATCTGGGGCCTGAATCACCTGCTGTGTGATGCATTTCAAGTCTTCGATTCACTTATTTTCAAATTCTCTTTTTTCTCTTCACAGACACTCGGTCAATAAAGAAGGCGTGGTGGGTGAAGCTGTGCTCAACCTCTCGCTGCTTCACATTCAGTCACTTCACCAAGAAGTCAAACAGTCCTGCATATGTTTGTGTTTATTTCTGGTAATAGGCTACTTTTAATTTAAACCCAAAGAGAAAATGACTTTGTATTGACGGTCCTTAGTAGTGGGGGTACTCATGTTGCTATGGTTACAGTTCTGCTGCAATTCTAGCAACGAATGCTGTAAGCTACAGATGACTGAATGCATGACTTAAATAGAGTGCAGTGAGTTTGTATGATATTGTAATACAGTGTCTCTAGCGGCAGCAGCATCTACAAAGCAGAATGTAACATTTTTATTGTGTAGCTTGCGTTGCACCAGAAACCAGCCGATTGTGTGTTTCTCCTACAGGGAAGAACAACACAGCAATACAATCAGACACAGTGAAGACCTACCAGGTGGAGAGCAACCAGTCATTTTTATGTTGACGTCAGAAGACTGCTGAGAGCTGCTAGTAACCCACTGAAGTTGAATTGTCTTTCTCCCTGATGTCCTCCACAGAGGTCAAAGGTCAGCTCACTATAGGGAAGAGTAGAATCCATTAAAGCTCAAACAAGAACGACTCATGGTTTAAATATGCTTCAACATGGCCTCCTACCATTAATGCCACTAGACTGAAAACACTTCAGCACTGCCTGCTGCAGGATCTTACAGTCCGTAAATCCTTTCGACTTTGTCTGTGTGGCTTTGTGGCTGTTTTCTAACTTTTGCTGTGCTCTTCCTTACCTGGACCTGTCTTCATCTGTTTTTGTTTGCTCTTAGCTTAAGAGTCTCAGGTCTTTAGTGATATGTTTCTCCTTTTATTGTGACGCCGTGGTAGTTCCCCTGCTTCTCTGATTATTTCAGAGTGCAGTTTAAGACACACAATAATATTTCTGATCAAGATCACAGGAATGAAAAAGTCAATTTAAAAGCTTGTGTCTCCATCAAAGAAACTATTACAGCTTAGCTCAAACACAGGACTCTTATCTATAAATTGCCTGCTAACAGTTTTTTTCTGCCTGTTATGACTCCGTCTGGTGAAGTCACACCACATAGAGCAGCATGTACTGTGCAAATGTGGTTATAGGTTAAATTACCTGAGTTTGCATTGACTTTGAAAACATCTTATCTGCACGTAATTTGGCTGTGCAGAAATGACAGCAGCTAATGGGATATTTTTATGAATGAAGCCTGAATAAGACTCTCAGAACTTTGCTATTCAAGAGTCTTCAGTTGGGGAAGAGAGGCATTCAGGTATTTTCAGGAATCCATTTAGAAAACAGCTTTTGATGCCTTTGTCTCATTTCCATCCCATTGACAATCCCCTCGTCATGTGAAGTCTCATGCGGCATCAAAATCAACTCTCCTTATCTGCTGACTCTTTCACTACAACAGGACAGCGCCTGTACCATTAAACGTATGGCCTCTGTTACATTACACACTGTAATCTTATTATTGGTGGCAGTGTTGCATTAATGAACCCTATTACCATAGTAATCTCTCCTAATGGCACAGCAAAATGCCAGATACTGGTATAGTAAACTACTTTACAATTCACCTGTGACCTGTTTGACAAAAGGTGCTTACAAAGTGGTTTCTTACAATAATCTGACATTAATCACAATTGAAATTCAGAATGTTTTTTTTTCTAGTTAAAAAAAAAACTAAGAAAATATTAATTTGAATATGTTGTATTATATCTTTGTAATTGTATTTTCATAGCATGTATTGGCCATATTTGACATTTTCAAGTGTTACATTGATGTATATTTTTAATGGACATTGTTGGAGATTAGTCCTTGAATGTTATTATTCACAATCCCTTCATGGTTCAAGGTGCAGAGCGATGCAAAAATACAGCAACGTTGCTGGTCAAAGTTTGACAGCAAAGCTCAGGATACATTGTCGGCAACACCAGCAAACGAAAACACTGAAAAATTGATGAGTTTAAAGTGATCAAACATGTATATTTTATACTCTAGTCTGGAATCGTGCTTTGTAAAGGGGTTTAAAGTTTGACAAATAAAGTACACCTCAACGCCAAATCCTGCTGAATCCCCCTGAATCATTTCCACTGAGGCTGCAGTTTTGTTCTTCTTGCAGAGAACTGTCAGCAACAGCAGCCTTGAGAATGAAATGATTTTTTTTTTATCATAATTTTTTTTTAGATCAATATGTCATCTGTAATCAAATTAACATTACTGGCTCTATGTTTAAACATCATAAAAGGTACATTGTTCTGTAAGGATGGTCTCCAGAGACATTCAGTCACTTTACTTACAGTGGGCTTGCACCATGTGTAAGCATTAAAATATTTACTTGCATCACTTTTCAAAGAGATCACCGCCTCTGATTGGGGTGAGTGTCGGTAATATATAGTTTCATATACAATAAGCGCTCATGTGGAAACGGTCTCTATAACTGATGGTGGTCACGAGCTTCTCCCTCATTAAGCTCTGCTGTTGCACAGCAGTGCTCGTTGCCTGATTGTTCCAGTCACTGGCTCTTGATTGCAGGCGGAGCTCAAAAAGAATAATTCTGGTTTTCACAGCAGACATGAGTCTTTCATCTCCTGTCAGCAGAGACACGCAAAAAACCCAGTCATCGTGAACTGGGCAAAATTTACTTGAGTGATGAGCAAGTACACACGAAACCTTCAAGGTCGCACGCATGCACATGCTCGGCCTTATAAATGAACACGTCTCTCTCTGGTGTCTGCGGCGTTTTTAGGTACAAAAGGCTGCAGAGCAGTTTTGAAGTCTGCAGACAGTTTGTGCTGCTACAATAATTACATGACAATCTTGAATAGGTATTCATCAGGCAGTCCCTGACAGAGTTTTCCTCAATTCAGATTAGTGAACATTGCTCTGTTTGCTTCCTGGTGAACAAAACTAGTGCTCAGACCTTCACTGCTGAGGTCTATTTTTTGTCTGGTCATTCCCATGTATAAAATTCAAAATAAACTCCCACACACAGGAATCTTGCATAACTAGTTAAAATACACTGAGGAGGTCAAAACTCAAGCAACACTTGCAGTATAAAAAAAATTTAAAACCATAGGGAAGGCAACACTTTTTAGCTTGTAGCCTCCATCAGGGTCATAATAAAACAAATAGAAGCATATTTAAGTCCGATGACAGAGAAATAAAAAAAAAAAAAGAAAGTAAAGAATGAAATAGTAATCAGTGTGAAAGCACCTCAATGCGCTCTTACAGGCTGGTGCTCTGGTGATGACTGTGTTGGCCCACTTGCAATTGTAATTGAGTAAGAATAAAACTGTCTACTTTGTGAGTCTTCATTACAGGAGTAATCACCTCAGAGCAGAAGTGACTACATGCAGAGAGTCCAGCATCCCTGAAACTTGGGGCCAGGCAAAGGGTCTGCTGGTAAATCTAAGAAGTCATGTGATGATTAATTGGAGGGAAAAAGAGAACAGACGGTGTACAACACAGTTGGAAGGTCTGAATATACTGTAACAGCACTGTTTTGTTTAGACATGTTGTGGACTAGGAAAAATTTAATAAGCCAGAGCTGAAAACTGCTGGAAGTTTCTGCATGTTCTTGACAGCGACCTCTTCACTTTTTTTTTTTTTTTACACAATCCAGACTTTGATTTACACTAAAGCACATTTTTTGTCCCAATGTGCTTCACCACCCACTGAGGTGTCAGTGTCACCACTCCTGCAACACTCTGTCACACAGTATACCTCTCAGCAATGGGGGGTGGGGGTCAATTAGGATTAATGTGGGGGCTGACAAGGGTATTGGTGACTGAGTTGACACGCACACACACACACACACACACATTCCTGTATGGGCATCATAGTGAGCTCCAGGTAAGTGTGGAGATGGATCTAGGTTTATGTCAGCTCAGATTTTGGCTGAGACCTTATGGTCATTTGATTGTTTTGCAATTCTGCTTCAGTTTCAAAATGACCTGGCATGGTCACACTATGCTATTACTACCTGCAGGTTATATATATATATATTCCAAATTTGTCAAAGACAAAAGCCATAGTGGATGTCTCTGAATTAAACCCATGCAGGTGTTTACATGTGGAGAAGCATTTCTCACACTGGATAAATTCATTCCTGGCTTTGTTCCCTTCAGGGTTTTAATTTATAATAATAATAAAAAGATAAAACAATAAAAAGATAAAACAATCCCAGCTTTAATGAGGCACAGGCAGAGGGTATGAGGTTGAATATCTATCTAACGGCAGCAGCTTATCTGCTTATCGCATATAAAGTTGTAGAATTCAATTTGTTGTTTGTTTTTCTTTTTTGTTGTCACTGATGACTGTTCTTTCCAGCTTTTTCTTCCTCCTGCAGGATCCAAGATTATTGTGGGACCAGCGTCACATCCTGTCATGAAGAAAATAACTTTTCCTCTGGGCTTGTTTGTTTGACAGAAAGGTTTGCAGAGTGCAAGCATAATGTATAAAAGTAGGCGTGTGCACACACACACACACACACACACACACACACACATACACGATGGCGACAGTAGCAGCAGGACCAACCCATGAGGTGAGTTTGTTTTTATATCACGGTGTGTGATGAATTTGCAGGAGCTATTCACAGAAGTGACAGACTGACATCTTCATCTAAAAGATCATCATCATTCCCACCAGTAGATTGATTTAAGGATGGTGTCTTTGGAGCAGAAAAACAATGGGTTTAATAATAGCTGCAATTTCTTTCTTCTTTTGCTACTTCCCCCATTGTATTTGTACACAAACACACACAAACACACATACACTGGGGAATCTGCACTTTGTTTTTTAGAGCACTCGTCTGAGTACTTTCCTCTGTCTTCACAGGCAACTGACAAACAGCGGTCAGAGACAATGACACAGCAATCAATATACATCTGAGAGCAGGATGGGGAAATCCATACAAGTGATTGGGCTTCACATATTTAACTCCCGCTTTGGCTTCCCTGCAGACACGACCTGAACAGCAGCATCCCCCAACCACAAAAGCTCCTTTGAGTTTTAACAAAGAGGACGTTGCCGTAGAGACAAATAGCGAAAGTCTGTGGTAAGATATTCATGCTTTTAGACGTCTGAGAAACCTTTGAGTGGGAGTCCTCTGAAGCCACATGACTGGGGCTTTGCATCTTGCATAACAAGCGCTCACCCCCAAACTTATTTTTACATGATGAGCTTTGATGAGGCAGCTCCCACAGAAGTCCTCCCTCTCTTCCTATCACACTGACTTTGTGGTTACCCATTTCCTATTGTGGCCCACAGCAGCCCAACAACTCATTATTTGTTGGTTGACACTCTTATCTTTAGTGGCTCATACTATACTTGGATACATGTGGATGTATTTGCACTAGATCATACAAGCCGGTGATTAGACTCCTACTACAACACCCTTTTTGCATTTTAACTAATAATAGCTGCAGCACATTCAAAATGACAATGTGTCAAAGTCCATGTTGAATATATTTTACTGTTCACAGCAGCTTTCATTTGAGAATGAGTTGAAAGTGATTGGCCTCTCCACCATGAACCTCAGCACAGACCAGACGTTTTTTAATGCTGCTTTTTAAACTCTCTCTTCAAACACTCATCATGCTCCACATTAGTGAGATGAACAGTGTGGGTGTTGGATCAGACTAGTGCTCCCTGCCATGTAGGTCACAGCAGATACAGCTTATTCTGCCTCTCGCAGGCACACACAATGAATAGGAATGGGGGAAATTCATCTGTGTTTGGAATTCATCTTCGTGTGTTGTGTACTTTCTCCTATCTCACACCAGGAAGCAGGTGCCATCTGTGTGGAAGTGATGCTGGTAGGGAATGGATATGGGCTAACCAGATGTTAATCCACGGCCGTCTGTTTACCCACAACAGTCTGTATGTGAAATGAATCAACGATTATATCCTGTCTGACGTGGTTGCTACTGTCTGTTCTTCCTGCCAGTTGCTTTGGTATAGTAACAATTAAAAGGCAAATCAGGGTTTGTTTACTGTATTTTTATTTTCTGTCTCAACAAATCCCATTAAAATATACTGAAATCAACAACAGAATAATTCTGACAACAAGCCTGATGTTGATTATTCCTCAAGCATAAACCTCTTAATGTAACCCTGTCTCCTAGAAATTACATTCACATCCTAGAAAATAACTGCAAACTGTGAAAGCAGATCAATGTAAGGAGCATAGTGCAAAGTGTAAAAATTGCAAATTTGCACAAGATGCCTTTGAACCTGTTTTATTATCTATTAATTCATTGTTCTTAGATTGTTTTATTTGAGGGGTTGTTAGATGTCTTTTATTGGTATTCATCACTAATAAACATTCTTATTAGCACAGGAGCACATTTATTGTTTTATCTTTTTATTGCCATGACTTATTCTGTATTCTATATATGTTTCCTGACACTGTGTAAGTGAATGCCTGTCACTTACTTGCACTTTTTACCACCAAACCGACCTACAAATAACCTGAACCTGAGTATAAGATGTTGATCTGCATTTGACAAACATGTCAGTCAAATGGTCACAGACAACGTAAAATATCCGATCCTTAATATCTGAGCTTCCTTATTCCTGCTGGAGAAAATAGTCCCTAACAAATGCACTATTTATTTCTATTTGCTAAAACATTACAGTCCATAGTTGCTCATAGTTTTTGAAATAAAATAAATCAATAACCTTAAATTGGTTTATGTCTTCAGTGGGAATAGATGAGATTACTAGGTAATACCCATAAAAACCTACAGTACCAATTTTGGGGTAATTCAACTGGAAATTGCACTGAAATGAAAGTGGAATTAATGGAAATTCCTTCGCCTCAAGGCTGCTCACAAGTGGGAAATTATTAATGAAAAAGCTCCAAGTCTGCCTTTTTTACTGTGTTTTGTAATCGTTTTTAGAAAAGACCAGCATCGCAATAGGCCCATTGTTTACAAGACACTAATAAACTGCGGTCATTGCTGCTGTTGAGTACTGATATTAAAACACTTATTATTGAAATGAGCAAACAACATCTCAGCTCTTTGCACTTGGTGCGCCTCTTATCAGGCCTTTGTCTTGTATGACTGCATTTTAGTGATATGGTTATTGTCACAAAAAAGTTTTAATGTCCTCATTCTTTTCACTTTCTGTTTTCTACACTTCAGAATTAATTGCAGTCTGTTCTGCTCCTGTGTGTCCGTATCTATCCCTGCTCTGCCTCATCTCACAGTAATTGTTCCTGTGCTGTTGACTCTCATATGGTACGTGTTGGTGGTCCGAGGACAGCACTACTGAGGTTTTTATTATTATATCATTACAGTGAAATTGAACCCATCAAAAGTCCTTATGGTGTGTTGTTTAACCTCAGTTGGTGCAGGAGACCAACCACCGTCTTTAGCCTATTCTTCTCCCTCTGTAGGTGTGATACAGAGTAGGAAGCTCTGCAGGTATGTCACAATGCATTTAACAGCATCACACCCTGCAAAAATATTCTGCTGCATCCCACAGAAAAACCTGAACTGCTGCTATTTGGCAACAACATACAGAGTGCTTCTCTCCAAATCCACCAAAGAGGTGTGAAACTGTAAGCCTCACAACTAATTTTCAATTTGGTTACATAACCACGGGCAGAGGACAAATGTGATGCTCATTTAAAGAGCACAGGTGAAGAGCTTAAACCCTTGAGCTGACCTGTATTTGCACCGTGATGGTCATGACACAGACTGCAGCTCGTGTTACCTTGTTTCCATATAAACACATACACATTGATAATAGTTCCTGGAGCTGCACAATGCATCTGGTATGCACTTCTGAAAAGCTATGATATCTCTTCTTGTTTGATGGATGAAAGTGAGTATATGTCTTCACGGGGAGGTTGTCATCAAGGAACTGAGATTAAAACGCAGTCAAAGTTTGCTCAGAGTAAAGTGTATGCTGAGTAAAAGCCTCTAACATCTTTCTCCTGAGGCTGCAGTTTCTTTCTCTTTGCTGCAGCTCAGAGAACAAAACAATGTATTTTTCTGAACAAGATCTGTCAGCCAGCTCGCTCTTACAATCACCTCGCCACACCAGCGTGACTCTTAAGTGCTGTGGGCTGTTCGTTCTTTTCAAGTGCAGCTGCCAACATGAGGAGCAACTGACCATATGACTCCTACAGCTATAGATATTTCAGTGGAGCCAGATGAGCTAAAATACTCATCTTTATACCTCAAGTGTTGTGCAATGAGGTGTTGGGCAGGGCCGACACTCGGATGTTGTTTACAGCTCTGCAACTAATGTCGCCGATTGCCCAAAGCCATTTCCAGGAAAGAACATGATGTGGACTGTAATTGCAAATGTTTCTGTCCTAGACACTCCTGGCATCTCAAGCTCCATTAGCTGGGCCAGGGAACACTGTGAGATTGGACAACAGTGAGGTAGGATACTGTAAGTACCTGCTGTGACCATCAGCCATCATTAAATACAAATTATCTTCGCTCCATTCTGCTTAATTTTCCCCATGTCTGAATGAACCCAAGGTACTTTGATTTATTGTGTACCGTACTGCAGGTTACTATCTGGACTATTGGAAGAAAAGATGCACAGCTGCCATGGCTCTGTTTCTTCTCAGGCTAATACTGGTGATATTCTATATTTAATATATTTGTACATGTCAATAAAATCCCATGAAGTCTGATATAACTCATTCCTCTATGTCAGAAGTTTCCACTGTTGTTTTAAAAACCCATTCATATTAGACTAGATGGTGCATTGGTTGCTATGGTTTATTCTGACTCAATCCCACATACTCTTACCCGTATATAAGCAGCGCTGACTAAAAGCTACAACTCCTCATTCAGGACCCTGGGGAGGGCGAGTGACTCTGAACCACAGAAAGCATCGAGACACAAACTAACATTTTGTTGGTTTTGGTCATTTTGGGTCACAGTATGTCAGTGTCTCTCTGTCCAAATGAGACAAACGTGTACTTTTGAATGATGATGAAAACCCAAAGTGACATTTCTCAAATTGGAATCCTGACGCTGGCTTTCAAAATAAATTAAATGAGGGAAGAATGATGTCTTCACACACTAACACACCGCTTTATTTCATCTCCGATTCAACTCCCATTATTTCTCCATACGAGCCCCTGCTGTAATGAACCAGATCCACAGACTTATGGATTATGGAGGTAGATTTTGACTTTATGGACCTTGAAAAACCCAAAATGTTGATGGAAGATTAATCAAAATGTATCTGTACTGCAAACATTATTGAGCTTCTCTCTCAGAGTCATCTGTGAACCATGAAAATACTAGAAAATTAAACCAGGGAACAAAAAAGTACATCCACCTACCTCTCCCAGCCCCGCAATTTGTCAACCACCGGTGTACTACCAAGAACAGGAATGCCTCTGGTTTTAATATACTGGTGTTCAGCAGCTCTTAATCACATGAACTGAATTGTGACAGAGATACATTACCAAAAGAGCAGAATATAATTTGATGGAAAGGGGAAAATGTGGAACTATGAAATGTACCTCTTCACTTGAAAAGAGGGTGTAAGAGTGTGATATTACAGCACTCACACACACATGCTGAGGCAGCACTTAAACATGCAGGATTTCGCTTTATGTGTTTTATAATCTTCTCCCTATACACACTGCTCCCAGTGCAGCCACTGAATTGTCGATGAAAGCTTTTCACACCGCGAGTAGAAACAAAAATATTGATATTAAAAATCCTCTCTCGCATTCAAATCTTATTGAGAGCACTTATCTTTTATCTCTAACACTATACACGCTGGTTGGTGCGATTCCCCAGAGATGGGAGGCTCACCCTGAGTGGAGGCTGCAGTGTTCCCACGAATGACCCCTGAATTTAGGGAAATCAAATTACCCTTCTCATCTGACTCAAATATAATCCTTGATTTAATTCAGGAATGCAGTTTTCATTATCTTTGTCTCATGTCTGTAAGACGAAGCACAGGTCTTGGGGCTTTCAGACGGTCTTATAACATTTGGAGAATCAAATGAGTGCCGACTGACTGACAACGCAAATTACCTGAATCCCTCTCTCTGAAGTCACCTTTGATCTCTCCCACCCTGACCACAGACATCACATCCACTATATGGGTGTTAAAACTTCTCCTCAAAACTCCACAAAAATATTCAGTGACAATATAACACTCTGGATTTCATGTGTAATAATCATCATTGTCATGCTCACTACGTACAGACATATTCACAGCTCCACTATCAGCAGCTACACGGCAGGGATCATGTGTACAGCACATCATCTCAATGTGTGTGATGTCCTCAGGACCACCAGAGTGAGAGTCAACTTCACCAGTGTATCCAGCCAGCTGTAGTAACTTTGGATGGCCAGAGACCATTTGTCCTGACATTCATGAGAATTATCAGTGTCCAGCCTGCTGTTCCTGTGCTAGCATGCTAGGCTTGCAGGTCTGAGCTTCTTACTCCCTGTGGTAGAAACTTTGTTGCATAACAATAACAAGTATTGTAAACTGGACTCATTATTGTATATCTCACCAAAATAAGATTAAGTCAGTCAGGGTTCAAGGCCTAAAAGGCGGGAGGGAATTAGGCCCGGATCTGGTCCCGATCCCGGTTCGAGTTCCGGTCCCAGTTCGGGTTCCGGTCCCGGTCCTGGCTCCGATCCCGGTGCCGGTCCCGGTTCCGATCCAAGTTCCGGTTCGGATCCCGGTTGGGGTTCTGGTCCCAGTTCGGGTTCCGGTCCCGGTCCTGGTTCCGATCCCGGTGCCGGTCCCGGTCCCGATCCTGGTTCCAGTTCGAGTTCCGGTTCCGGTCCCGGTTCGGGTTCCGGTCCCGTCCCTGGTTCCGATTCCGGTTCCGGTCCCA
>OMNW01034972.1:0-28504 GCA_900303245.1 Selene dorsalis | reverse complement strand
GACCTCGATGACGTCACTTCCGTGCCACTGCTGAAGTCGTAGGTCAGTGAAAAGCCGTGTAAAAAACCCCGGATGACAACAACAAAACAACTCCGAGCCGCTCCGAGCTCACGGGGGAATAGTGCTGGTGATTCATAACAACATATTGGTGAAATGAAGGAGTTTCACAGCAGATAATGTCTTATTTAGACGCCGCATCGTTGCCCCAACAACTCCCATTATATGGATATACCAAAGTTGTTCGGGTGAGTAAATGAACGTATTTTATGCGAGAAATAAGGTCCAGGTTGCAAAAAACTGAACTTCTCCTTTAATATACACCTCATCCAGAACACTGCTGCACATACTTTAACCAGGTCCAAAACCCACTTACATCACCCTGCACTGCTCACTCTGTATGAACCAATGGGAGGCCTCAGGTTGTCAGTAAGTTGCCTCCTTGTTGTCTCTGGGTAAGAACAAAAGCAGGTGAAGCTGCATTCAGTTCCCATGCCCCTAAAAGCTGGAATGCCCTTGCTCAATATCAAATAAATAAATATGTGCTGTTCTGTATGTATTTCTGATGTGCAGCAAATTGAGTTGCCCTTGGCAGCAAATGTGCTCTATAAATAAATTGTCTTTTTCTATATTGGCTAATTTGTCTTAACCGTATGTCTAGATCTATCTTCAGAGATGTTTTATACCACTTGAGCCATGGAGAATATGTAGAGAAATGACATCACAGGTCACACTGCTCACAGCAAACTGTCACGTTTAACACCGTACTGCACCAGCAGGGCTAGTTTATAGTTTAACATTTCTGTGACTGTCTGCAAAATGAATTGTGCAACCGGTGTTTCAGAGAGCAAACACCCTTTCGTTCTGAACAGAGATTTTATGACTGTGTATGTATGGTTTCTGACATTCACATCTGCTGGTCTTTCAACAGTTACTGATGACGCTCCTCTCCCTCATTCTCTCCTGTCTTCTCTGCTCAGCATGGCCTGTGTTTAAATTTATTACTCTGTCTGCTCTTGCAATAAGGGCACATGTGATGAATGTGAAAGTGTTTGCCATAATAGAGGTGAGTTGAGTGAACTGGCAGTGCAATATGTTTCCCAGGTGAAAATCAGGGCAGCTGAGAGACTGCCTGTAACAAGAGGCACAGCCCTTAACCTCTAGTCCACCCCAAAGACTGACAATGCAGAAAGTTTATTCCTAGTCATACAATGTGTGATTGCGTTGCCATGATGTTGAAGTATCCGCTAATTTTATATTACATAACCAAATGTAAGTTTTGCCACTGGCCATAGTATTCATTATTGTCACTGTTTTATGAAACTGGTGGCTCATGTTTTACCTCTACCAAAAAAAAAAAAAAAAAAATCTATTGGAATGAAAGCCAGCTGAGCAGTACTGAAACAGCCCAAGAAGTCTATAGTCTCGGCTGATTTGTTTTGTCTTCGTTTTGTATCATCTTAAACTGGCTGAAATAGGCTAGGATGTTTTACAATGTGTTGTCACTGGCAATTCCAATGTAGTAGATGATATAAATGGAAATTAAACCCACTTGATGACATACAGCAGTGTGTTCTCATGCCATTGGCAGAACAGTTATAAAGGGAAATAAAGTTTTTCAATGATGACACAAAAAGCTGTTAAAACCTGGAGGTTTAGTGACAATGCTATAAAACCCAGTGAATATTGGACATGGCTTTGGTAATGGCCTCACAGGCTATTTTCCTTGGCTCGAAAAGCATTAACAATACAGTTATGTTCCTCAGCCTTATGCTTTGCTGTGTAAGTCTGGTTAATATCATGGGACCAATTTGCAAGATGCTTAGGACTGCATTACATTTCATGCCTTGATTTATCTCTGGGGATAGTGCTTAGGTCTATCTCAGGCTGGGTGATACAATTAAGTGTGAGGGAGTTAGTGTTCGGAGCAAAGATTAGTGCTGAAACCGTGTGATTCCTTCAAGACGTTATTACAACCCCAAATTATCAGGAGAGTGTCTAGAAAAACTGGAGGGCTGGTAATCAACCTGTGTTCAGAGCTGCATGTATGATAGGAGAAAGAGAGCAATTATCACCAACACAGGGGAAGGAGAAAGTTTAGCAAGTGCTGAGAATCCTGTTATTAACTTTTACAGTGTTGGTAGCTACTGTTTGAGGGTGGTTTGACCCCGATGTCCAGTTCATTTGATACATGTGAACACAAGTAGGGCTGGGCAATAAAACGATAACGATATATATCGCGAAAAAAACTTCTCGATAAAAATATGAGATATGGTCAATAGAAAGTCAATCGGTTTGATTCATCCATGTTTTGACAGACAATACAAATAACCAATAATAATGAGAGTTGCACCGTGCTGAACTATCATCATGTGGCTGGAATAGAGCCACGCCAGGTTAGGTTGACGCACACAGCACTAGAAGACACTTTGAAATAGCAGCCACTGCCACAACACGGCAACACGTGCTAATGTTTAGGCTGCTGCAGCTGACAGCAGTCAGACACCGCTGGTAAAACAAAAAAAAAAGGAGAGAGAGAATGAGAGACTGATTGTTCATCTCAAGAGAAAATGTGAAAGAGAACTCGGACGCGTGGTACGTCATGTTTACATGGTCTGATTAAGGAAACTCTGACAAGTAACACTAAACTCTCACAGTAGAGACTCCAGGCTGTTGGAGCGGATCAAGGCCGTGTTCGGCCGTGTTCACACAACAAATGGAGCGGCCGCTCTGCTGCTCACCCCAGAGTGATGCTGTCTTCACACCCACACAAACGCTTCAACTGTGGCGACCTAAACACTTCCCAGACCATCAGTCACCCATCAGTGTAAAATCTTCATACATGAGGACAGTATGTTACATTGTTCTATCAACCACCAAACAATAATTAAGATTAGAAATTAATTTGCAGCCATTTTTATAATCTGGTAGAGGAGGAGGCAAAGGTAGGTCAATCACACTGGTTTTGACAATCTGAAGCTGCTACCATAGCAACAGACATTGCCACCCTTTCAGAAAGAACAGCCGAAGTCAGTTCTGCCACACCATCCCACCATACTGAAAGATCCTCTTGACAGGATGGTGAAGGGATGACTGAAGCTCACTTTTTCACAGTTTAACATGTCTGACTGCACTGTTTAATGATTAACATGAGCAGCATTATAGGTTTTGATGCTCTTTGTCCCACAGAAAAAAGTGCACACTGTTTGACTGACCTGGAACCATTTCCACTGCTGTCAGAAAAGCACCTGTGGCATCAGACTGATCTATCACAGACCTGCATGAACAGATGGGCTCCGCTGCATCGTTAGTACCCACAATCCACAGGGGCATCCGAGGCATCATCAGTTTCTGATTTAGCTCTGATTATGAATATTCATGACTCGTCTTTTCTCCCAGACAATGTGATGAGCGCTGAGGCCAAAGTTCTGCTGAGCATATGTGGCTGGATACGGATCAAATTATCATCCTCAGCCTCATTCATCACCAGATATTTTTGGGCACATGATCACGAGAGTGTGGGTTTAATGCATCGTCATTCTGCAAGGTGAACATAGGATGTAGAGTTAAATGTCTTTGTGTCATTTCAACCATGTCTACCAGAGACCCTAGAACTTATCAAAGGAGACAAGGACGATGGATGACGGGATGATGAGGGACTCCTTCTATTAACTTACTTATATACTACTCATCATCTCTTGACCTATCCTTGGAAAGAGAGAGGATCATGGGGCTTTTGTAGTCTGGACCTTCCCTTATTTTGTTTGCTGTCACACATTTTAATCTTCCGCACTGATTGCTTTTTGCCCGCCTTGGCTGACGGCCCTAAAGAGCCAAATCACAGGGCTGTGGCCAGTTTTATGTCAGCGCTGCCCAAACATAATCAATGAGACAGATTATGCTAATGCGCTCACATCCGGAGAGCTGTGTAAGCCTCAGTGCTCAGATAGGACCACAATACCAGGCAAAGGCATGTGATAGACAATGCATTTTCTACTGGGATCAGCTATCTGTAGTCCACCATTTAAAATGTACAGTGTGAGTGGTTGGTTCATTTCTATTGTCTCTTCTTTCAACCTCGAGGTCAAAAGCTTCTAAGTTAATGTGACACTTTCTAAATGTCAGACAACAGAAGTGGAATTTCTCTTGTTCGGTCTCTCTCATTGTCTTCCATGACTCTAAACTGACCTGCCATGGTATTCAACTGACAAGGTGTCAGTTCTTGCAGCTTTCATACAGTCTGACCAACACGCAGAGAGCATGAAAACCTCTGACAGGGAACAATTAAAGGGTATGTGTGGCTTTGTGAGAAGGACAGATCTATCCATTCTTTCCATTTTTCCCTCAGTCAATAAAAGAACACTGTCCCTGGTACTGTACATTCACTTCTTACACTGGCACGTATCCACAATGGATCCGCAACTGCAAACCTTCCCAGGGCCGCCTGAAATATGCATTGTGTTGGCTTGTCAAGTTTGCTTTGTTATTGAACCTTTTACAGCTGATATGCGGGGCATCTGTTGGTGAAACCAGAGGATCTCAACGACCACGTGCCACTGGTGTCATACTTCATTCGGGGCTGCCTCCTGCTCACTCCCAAGACCTTCCTGAAATAAATCTGCTGTAAGTATTTGGACACTCATTAAGGCTGAACAATTTTGAAAAATGACTAATTATGATCATTTTGACTGACACTGCAAAAGTGTGCAAAAATAATTGTTACATTTCTCATTTTAAGTGAATCAAAAAATTCTGTGTTTTATTTTAGGGAAATCATGACAAGACTTTCTGTTGTTCAACATCCTCTCCCCCTCTGCTTCCTCCTCTTCTCTGTCTAACTCCTCCTCTACCTCCCCCTCTCCTTCTCTCTCACCTCCTCTCCCTCTCTACCTCCTCCTCCAGCTCATCATCTCCTTCTCTCCCTCCTCTCCTTGTCTAACTCCTCTCCTGCTTTACCTCCTCCCCTACTTCTTCACCTCCCCCACTCAGTCCTTTTATTATGGACACCCTGTAAAATCTAATGCTTTTTAACAGCTCTGGTAGAAATTCTATTTTTGTAAAGGTTATTATATTGACATAAATGTTTATGAAAAGAAACATTAAATACATGTTCTCATAAAGAAAAATGGGATTCTAATTCTGATTTGGTCAACTTTTGCCTGCAGTCTGGACAAGGACAATTTAAGGACAGGTGTGTGAGGGGTAGTGATTTAAATAATTTATAGTGGACATTTTAACTGAAAGTTATGGTTGGTAATCCTGGAGAGCTAGCAATATTTGAAAGTGGAACCTCCTCTAAATTCTAAAGGGGTGGGAGATCTATCGATTACACTCGAAATATCGCGGCTTGATGCACATGATATAAAAACTGACCGTATCGCTTCTATCGAGTACAAATCTTCACCAGATGTTAAGCCGTCAATATGTAATAAGCTTTGGAGTTTCGCTTTTCTCTGCCCTGTCACAGTAGTCAGCTCAGGCTCACTCCCCCCGCCCTCACAGAAAACTGGTCCGCGTGATTTTGTATCATAACTGTGAAGTGAATTTAGTAGGCTATGCAGAGTGAGAGAAAGCAAGAGAAAAGACGGCAATATGGAGACAGAAACAGAGGAATTAGTTCCAAAAAGGAAGAGCACCGGATCAATCGTATGGCAGTGGTTTGGATACCGTGTGGAGGACGTAGAGCAAACACATTACTACAAAAGGTAGCAGTACCACAAATTTATTACATTACCTGAAATCCCAACCGCTGCAACATGCATAGTGCGTCAGACTCTGCATGGCCTCATCTCCACCCACACCACATGAAACGCCCAAGGAACCAGGCCAGAAGCAAACGACTCTGGCGTCTTGGTTTGCTAAATCAATCCCATACGACAAAAAAGGTCCAGCATGGAAAGAAATGACAGGTGCAGTCACAGATTGCCAAAGACAGGGCCCCAGTTAGTGCAGTGGAAAAACCAGGATTCAAAAATCTCGTTAAGACACTTGACCCAAAGTATCAATTGCCTGGTCGCAAATGTTTTTCTGAGAAAGCGCCACCAGAGCAGAACACTACCAGAGCTGTACATTTCATTGAAAGAAAAGGTTGCCCACCAGCTTACAAATGCGATTCACTTTGCCACAATCGCAGACCTGTGGTCCAGTAGAACGTGTGAGCCTTATCTAGGTTTAGCAGTACATTACATCCATGACTGGGAGATGAAAAGTTTGTGCCTTCAAACAAGCTTTTTCCCACATGATCATACAGGAGACATCATCGCACAGGGGCTGCAAGACGCTGTCAAGTTATGGAACTTGTCATAAACTCGTCAAGTGTGTATCATGACAGATAATGGGACTAATATAATCAAATCCGTGAGCCTGAACAAAACAAGACTACAGTGTTTTGGCCATCGGCTGCACCTTGCCATTGGTAAGTATTTGTGTAGGTGTGCCTCCCCCTACTGGGAATTGTTTTTTTTTTTTTTTTTAATTCTTAAAGAGGGCACATTATGGAAATATCACATTTTGAAAGCTCTTTAACATATATTTGGGTGTTTGTCTTGCCTTCCACCCCCCAAAATGTGAGAATTGACAAAGCAATCTGTAATCTGCAGGCTCCCTAGACTGAAATCCGTGTGGTTTTTCGAGCTGTTCCCTCCGTTGTCTGACAATGATGTCATTAGTTTTCGAATTTGCATAATATCACCCCTACGTGTGAGTACCGGTACTGGTAGAAGAGTTGCGGCAGGGTGAGCAGTGGTTCATTTGCATTTAAAGGGACAGGGCAGTGACATCAGTCGTCCTGAACAGGGCTGTTATGAGCAGATGAAAAAAGCTGTGATGTTTGATCCTTGAGGTATTTTGACCAAAACATGTCACAGACATGTCTTTAAGACACCTGGGAACTATTTTGATTTGTGGGAAAGGGGCATATGTATCCTTTAATTTTTAATTAACAATGGTAAATAAATTACTATGATAGCACTTCATAATTTGTCACATGGCATTAAAAACCATATGGTAGTATTTCATTACTTTTTGAACACAGTTTAAGAACTGAGTGTATTTCATGACTTTAATTTCATGCAGTTAAATTATATTGGGTTCATAAGATATGTAAAGCATACCAGAAAATTACTGATTAAAGTGGACTCAAATCAAATAAAAGGTGTAATATTAATAATTAAATTATCATCATTATTGGAGCACCAGCGAGCAATTTGTCCTCATAATGAACCTCGTAAAAGCCACTCTGATTGGCCCTGGTCTTTCTCCACTGCGGAAGCAAATGGCCGCTCGGTTTTGTCCGCCGTAGGCTATATGACCGCTACAAGAACCCACAGCCATTCGAAATCAGCGTCCACTAAACTGCAGGTAAGTTCGGTCAGCCCATAGACTGCTTTGTTAATTTTATGTTCATTTATGCATTTGTAATGTTTGCTGTGTGTAATGTTAGACGCCTGTTAATTTACTTGACTTGTGGCCCAAAAATCTGCTGTTTATCTGTGAGGCAAAAGGATGCAATTTCTCAAAAACTAATTGCACTGAGGGGGAGGATTCTGAGTGAATTTGCTCGGCAACCGCAGGGTTTGCATGAAATGGATAGGTGGAAAGCCACTGAACTTTGGCGGTTTTTGCTAAACACAGGACCTGTGGTATTAAAAACTGTGTTGTCCCCAGAAAGGTACAAACATTTCTTGTCCTTGACAGTGGCCATGTCAATAATGCTGGAGTGAAATAACTGGTTTCGAAATGCCTATCTCCAATGTGCTCATGAACTCATCAAACACTCTGTCACCAGCTGTGCTGTCCTGTATGGTATGAGACCTTTGCTGTACACAATGTACATGGACTAATTCATCTCCATGACGATGCCAGCCACTTCAACTGCTCCTTCAATGACATTTCCTGTTTTCCATTTGAAAACTACCCGCAACAAATCAAGAAACACGTGAGGAGCTGGACAAATCCTCTGGAACAAGTCACCAGGCGTTCGGCAGAAATCGAACATTCAAAAGTGATCGAGAGCGAAATGCACCCTTAAGTGCCGTCGTTTCTGGTTTTCTCTTGAGACGAAAGATTTGCCTTTGTTCGCTAAAACAATGCAGACGGTTCTTTGGCTTGTGAAATCCTGCACCTCACCATTATTTCACCAACCATGTAGCTCTGGACTTGTAAATATAGTGTGCATAGGGAATGGCCAGGTCAGGATGAAAAATGGACTGCTGCGTGAAAAGGATCTGTTCCGCAAGGTGGCCTGCCTCCCACAAGAATCTGGTGGTTCTGTGCTCATATCTCTTCGCCATGGTCTGGAACACAAATATTAAAGTTTGAATTTTGTTATTTTTTAAGATACACCCCATCCATCTGTTAGTTTTATGCTTCCTCTCTGATAATCCTGCCACCTGCATGTCCTTTCTCACTGCATCCACAAACCTGCCCTGACCTCTCTCTCCTCTTGCCAAAACATGCTTATCCCAATGTAACCCTCATCCCTCCTCCGCACATCTCCAAACCCTCTCAAGCTCGACTCTCTTGCTTTATCCACTAATTTAACCTAGACAGTCCCTCTAATGTAGTAATTAGTAATCTTTTCTTTCCTAATGAGAATTGTTGCATATTCATGCCTGCCACTTCCAGCTCTGAGTTGTCTCTTCTAACATGACAACTGGTGATTTGTTGGAATAGGGGTCATGTCATTTTATATCCTCTTGCATCTGTAATTCAGTTCGTATAAGATGTCTGCTACAGTGGTTCTCAAAATGGGTTCCAGAGACCCTTGGGTTCGCAATTTAATTCTCACAAGTCTGTAACTTTAGAATATACAAATGGAACCCAATGGAAATGTGAGGGTCCATTGGGTTTCAGTTGCACACTCAGGATTATTAGGGTCTTTGAAATTAAAAAGTTTGAGAACCACTGGTCTACTCAATGAAGTATGAAGGATGAAATCGAGGAGGAGGGTGTAGTTCCTGAGAATTGGGTCGATGGGACCAAAAGAATTGTTAGATGGCCACGGATGAGCACCACCAAAGCAGAAAGCGCTATGAAGGAAAAAATGAACCCCCAGGATGACTGGATGACATTCCCTTTAATAAAGATAAAAATAACTCAAGGCAAACACTGTTTTGATGAATAGAAAATCACTTGTATATCCAAGACCAAATATACTTGAAGATTTGAAGGGTTGAAATTTTCTTTAAAGTTTAATTGTCTTACTTCTAGCTGTCTGTAGAGAACGTGACAACTACAACATGATCAGTCAGGCACAGAAGGATGATGAGGACGAGGTGGTGATGAGATCGACAAGGAACCACACTAAAAAAAAGCAATTCCAGAGGGTTTTGTAAGAAATGGTACGTTTTCTCATTCTCAAGTAATTAATACATTTGCAATACAAAATCTGTTTACAGAAATTGGGCCTCTAATTTTATACATCAATGTTTCTACCCATTTTCTGCAGTATTAACAGATGCAGACGAGGAGGAGGAGTGTGTCAGAGGTAATGGTTTTCTACAATGAATTTATAATTCCAGTTTCAAATGAATCAAATTCTAAAATATGATGAAAAATTTTGAAGATGGATATGCTTATTTTTATTTTTTTTATTCCTCTAGGTGTCAAGCTGCCCGACTTCCCTGCTGCACCGAAGAAATTGCAGCCCATTGAGGGAACCACTGTCTTACACAATGCTTGTGAGCACTGATGACAACTTATGAAGCATGAAAACGTGTTGTGTAGACAACATGATAGTTACAGGCTGATTTGGAAGTCTGGTCATGTTCTTTTCTCTATGTGCACCACCATGTGCAACATTATACTCTCTCTAGAGTCTGTTAAGAGACACAACTTGACAAGTTATCAATACATGTACCTTCCTGTAGGAAAAATATAACATTGGTCACAACTTCAACAAAATAACTTCCTGTGGAAAAACACAACTAGGCCTACTAAATTGGAACAGGGCATGTATCAATGTATTCCCTATAATGGAAACATAAAAAGGCAATTGCCAAATAAATATCAAGTCAGACAGCCCTCATAATTTCTCTGCAATTAAGAGACAACAGACCAAAAATATAGTGCAGAACAAGACACAAGACACAGTAACAATTCTTGCTGTACCTCTTTATCTGTAACTTTAAGCTGAGGTAGCTTTTTATAGACTTTTAGAGGGGAGAGGGAAAGAATGGGGGAGCGGGCGGTGAGGGATGTGCATTTGTAATTGTGTCGTGCGTTTTACGTCATACGATCGGTTCTTTTGATCGGCCTTAATGACAGGTCTGATCAATTCCAATACTATGCAAATTGGCCAAGGCCGATAGGGTCGCCGATCGATCGTAGCACCCCTAATAAAGTAACATAGTAAGTCATTTCAAATCTGTATCAAGTTCAAACAATAAATGATCATTATAGCTTGCCTTCCTGAGTTGTAATGAAGCTTTTCTCAGGCAGCAATTGACCAATTCTCACTTTTCGTTCATTCAGTCTAAAGTGTTACAGCATTTGTAAATGCCTGACTTTGTTTACATACATACCTATAAAGACTACTGCTGTGTGCATTAGCATTCTGTATCTGTACCTTTTTCAATCTCCTGCCTCTTCTTGGACCTGCAGTCTGAATTTAGAGAGCCTGTTTAGATTCAGTTGGATCTTGTTAAATTTCCTTTAACAGAACCTTTTCCTCCTGTATCTTTGTAAAATAAAAGTGACATATATATTTGTATGCGCACTCTATTTCCTAGTCTAGTTACTTCACACACACATATACACACTCAAATGATTGGCCCATCAGATCAAAACAGGTTGTTTTGGAAGCCAATTGAGAAGACATGTTGGATTTTATTGTGCTATAACATGTACATTTTCCACATTAACATTCCTACTGAAATTATAAATATTTGATACATCTTGTTGAGTTGTGTAACGTTCAGTCATGGTTATTGTCTGTTTTATTTGGCCACCTTATCTCGTCACATTGATAAGATACTGGTTTTCCCTGGTCTGTTACAGAGAGGAGGATATCTGTGTGGGTTATTTGGTTGCTGGTAAAAAAAAAACAAAAAAAAACTCTTGAACATCTGATTCATAGGTTATGAAAGAAAGAATCACAACAACATTTAACAGCAATCTTGGCTCTGAACCCATCCCTCATGTCTGTGTTCAGCATGCAGCATCACTCAAACACAGGAATTTAAATGTGAAACTGTTTTGCTGTTTGTACCACTTGGGCTATGCTTCGGTCTGAGCAGTGTTTAGGTCAGCACAGTTGAACTTAACGCACGAGTTGGGTGCATTTGTGTGGGTGTGAACGCAGCATCACTCTGGGGTGAGCAGCAGAGCGGCCGCTCCATTTGTTGTGTGAACACGGCCGAACACGGCCTCGATCCGCTCCAATAGCCTGGAGTCTCTACTGTGAGAGTTTAGTGTTACTTGTCAGAGTTTCCTTAATCGAACCATGTAAACATGACGCAGCACGCATCTTTTCACGGTCAGTCGTCCGAGTTCTCCTTCACATTTTCCCTCAAGGGAACAATCAGTCTCTCATTCCTTTTTTTTTTGTTGTTTTACCGGCGGTGTCCGACTGCTGATGTGCATGGCTGCAGCTGCAGCAGCCTAAACATTAGCATGTGTTTCCGTGTTGTGGCTGCCTGCTACTTTGTGTCTTCTTGTGCTGTGTGTGTCAACTTAACCTGGCGTGGCTCTATTCCAGCCATGTATTTGGTTCGGCGTGGCACAACTCTCACTGGCTATTTGTATTGTCTGTGAAAACATGGACGATTGAAACCTATCAACCACGTCTGATATTTCTATCGAGGAAAAGTTATTTTGCGATATATATCGTTATCGTTCTATCGTCCAGTCCTACTGAAGGGGACTGTAAAGTGTCAGACGTGTACAATCATAAACCTCAACGGCATAAATGACTGCGCTTCAAAATGCGGTGAATGTATCCAGTAAATGAAACGATGTTCATGTAGTTTCAGATTTGCAGTTTAATTTTTCAAATGCTTTAGTCACATTTTTAATGTTTTAGGACTTTCAGCGGTACAGGTGTGAAGACAGCTCTGATAGG
Source organism: Selene dorsalis (assembly GCA_900303245.1). NCBI lineage: Eukaryota > Metazoa > Chordata > Actinopteri > Carangiformes > Carangidae > Selene > Selene dorsalis. The sequence continues at coordinate 16,446 of OMNW01034972.1, read as the reverse complement.
ACTGTTCATCGTTGTCACCAGTCAGAACAAGAGAAATGACTCCTCACTGATTACAATCTGCATGTGACTGAAGCTTGTGCACAGATTGTGTTAGTAAATGTTTCAACGCAGAGGAAAGGCAGACAGTGCAGATTTTAATCTCAACCAATCTCTTTTTTAAAAATAACACATGAATAGAGCTTCCACGTGTTATATTTGAATAAGAGATTGCAGAATCTGTCCTCACGCTGACTGATAGATCAAAAAACTTGTAATGTTCGTAAAGACCGATCTGGACTTACCGACTAAAGGCCTGAACGTACTCTGCAAGAACACAGAAATTTGTTCGTTTTCTCAAGGTGGCAAGAACAAGAACAAAATTAGTTCTGACCAGGACATTTCACACTTCAGAGAAACTCAAGTGCAGAACTTAAAATTTCTGACCAATCACACAATAGTTGTTGGACACCATACAAGAAAAAGGTTCTGCCCAGATGATATGTCAAGAACAAGCTGCAAGAACCCCCAAACCAGGGCTGCAAGAAAAGAATGACGTCATTTTTTTCTTGCAGCCTTGGGACAAAGAACAATTCTCTGTTCTTGCATCCTTAAGCTTCAGAATTTGAACCTCTACCCAACGTAAATTCATTTAATGAACGTCCAGTGAGAAGCTTCACAAGAAACTCACTTGTCACTGAACACGCTTTCTGGTCAATTGTTGTAGTGAGGAAACGTCTATGGATAATTCAACTCCAGGTAAAAACTTCCCCAACCACTGTGTCCCATCTCATTATTATTCCCTAAATAAATAACCCTAAACCAAAAACTCTGACAGCCAATCCCATTTGTCCAGTTTGACCTCATCCCCCCGTCAGTATTCATTAGATTTTCAGCTTTTTAAACTTATTTGGGCTATGAGTCTGGATTGGGATTCTGGTCCTGTACTGACCACCCGGCTTTGATGTAACCTCACAATTTCATGGCCTGCACAGATCCATATTATTCCCCCACACTTTCTAATTGCAGTCCACTCTCTGTTCCTCCCCTGCAGCACAACTCACTCTACAGTCACACTGACAGAGCTCAGACAGACTCATTGTTATGCCCCGTACTGGTAACACTTGTTAGTGTATATTACTGACGACTTCCTAACAATGAGTGGATTCACTATTCATATGATTTGTCTTTTTCCTGTCAAAGCTCGAGTAAGCTTCTAGTAACTCTCTTTTTTTCATATCTAATGCACTTATGCTTGGCTTGAGATTTTTTTTTTCCCCTGTAGAGAGCCATATAGCCCAAAGCTTTTTTTTTTGAATTAGTATTGCATCCATGTAGAGACAGAAGTAAGGCAGAGACCTTGAGGAGGTAGAAGTGAGTCGCACAGCCCTTGATACTCCTGCTCATTGGTTACATGAAGGAAAAAGGTGGGACAATACACTGCCGACACTCAACCACATCTCTCTTGCTGTCCCTCAAACAGCCAACGCACGAATACGGCTATGTAATGAATAATAGATCCCTGCATCAAAGAGGGGACGCTCTCTCTCTCAAGCTTATTCTTGCAAATATTTCTCTCTGAGCCTCTGCCCAGCCAAGGCTATCAACAGCCTCTTCTGGTCTATTTGCTATCAGCACTGGCCAGCCGCCAGTCCCTGAGGAAACATGCATGCATGCCTGTATGAATGCATCATGAGTCACAGACGTATAAAGGAGGCATATGAGGATTAGATATCTGACTGCACTTGCTCATATCTCTGTATTATATTTACCTACCTGTCTAAATTGACATGGACCAACACAGTATATCTGCATGTTTAGAACCACCTGTTGACTATTTCTGTCTACAGTTGTCTTTGTTGAAAATATCACAAGTCAAATGATGAAGTAAAATGAGTCCTGTCCTTTGGTTTCTTTGTGTCACCTCCAACATTTACTAGATCCCTGCTGCTGAAAGCCACTAGAAATCCTGAGCATCTGAACTGCAAATCTGGCAAGTCAAGATGCCTTTGTTGACAAAATCACCCACACATGAAAACATGCAGGACATTTTTGGGAAATATGCTGTAAGTGAGCAATAGGTACTTGGTTCTGGGTGTGATAATGCTGCTGGATTTTTTTTTTTTTTTTGCATTAACATTCGATGAAATAACTGTTTAATGTGAAAGGTGTCACACATTGTGACAAGCTTACAGAAAGTAATCATCTGACTCTGCACTCTGCAGTTGCTTTTTAGTGTCGTTTGGCTCGTTATTTTGGTTCTACTTTACTGTTTCAGTTCAGCTTTCCCACTCAACCAGCTGAGTAATAAACCATAACCCTCAGATAAAGACAGACTTACATTTTTTTAAGCCATGTCATGTATAAGAACAGTGGAAGTGAGAGGTAACATGGAGGGATTGTTTGAAGTTCCCGTTAGCTCTACGTGGGTGGCTGTGGCTCAGGAGGTAGAGCAGGTCGTCCACTAACCAGAAGGTCAGTGGTTCGATTCCTGGCTTCTCCAGTCCACAGGCCAAAGTGTCCTTGGGCAAGACACTGAACCCACACTTGCCCACGATGTATCATCGGTATGTGAATGTGTCTGTATGATTTGTGTATGAATGGTTCGACACCATGTGCAAAAAAGTAAGGAGCAGTTCTTTTCTACGAAAAGATAAGTGTGTTTGTCTCATTTGTGGGGCAACTGTGGCAACGGCAAAGCGGCACAATGTGGAGCAACATTTCAGTACCTGTCAGTTTCCATGCTAATTACCCACCTGGTAGCACATCACGGGCAGAAAAAGCCTGTGAGTTAAAGGGCAAACAGCAGGCTTTTTTCAAGAGGCCGGTGATAAATTCACACAAAGGGATCGAGGCTTCACTTAGAGCTGCAAATTTATTGATGAAAAAGAAGAAAGCCTTTTTGGATGTGTAGGTCTTGAAAGAAACAATGATGCTCATTGCAAACACTCTGTTCAAAGACGAGAAGAATGGTAGCGACTTCATATGTACGCTCTCCGATGTCCAACTGGGGGTAAGTACTGTGGTGAGAAGGTATCAGCAATGGGGCGTCAGGTGGCTCAGTGGGGTGCCCCATATACAGAGGCTACAGTCCTCGCTGCAGCCGGCCCCGGATCAAATCCCGCATCGGGCGGCCCTTTGCTGCATGTCATTCCCCCTCTCTCTGGCTCCCCATTTCCTGTCTCTCTCAACTACACTATCGAATAAAGGCAAAAAGCCCAAAAAATATATTAAAAAGAAAGAAAGAAGGTATCGGCGATGTCCGGGAACTTAACAGAGCAGCTGGACTGTGATCTGGCCAGATGCCGGTGGTTTAGCGTCCGGTGCGATGAGTCCGTGGACAGCAGCAGCACATCCCAGCTAATGATGTTCATCAGAACAGTTTTTGATGATTTCTCCATAAAAGAAGAGCTCCTTACACCGTTGCCCCTGAAGACAACAACGAAGGGAGCCGACGTCTACGACGGAGTGAAAAGGGGCTTCATGGACAAAAAGGTGCCGTTAGAAAAGCTGGTGTCGGTGACCACTTACGGGGCTCCCGCTTTGACGGGCCGACGTGCAGGCTTCATTGCGCACTGCAAAGGTGACACAGACTTCCCCAAATTTCTACACTACCACTGCATCATGTGCCAAAGTGATCGGCTTTGATCATGTAATGATTCGTGTCGTGAAGATCGTTAACAGCATCTGCTCCACAGCCAAACAACACAGGATGTTCAAGGTGTTATTGGAGGAGCTGACAGCAGGACTATGAAGACATGTTACTGCACACAGAAATCCAATGGCTCAGCAGGGGGCGAGTTCTGCAGCGTTTTTTGTCACTTTTGGATGAGATCGAAGAGTTCATGTGGTCCAGAGGGGAGGATATCTCGCTGCTCGACGACACTGAGTGGATACTCGACCTGGCATTTTTAACAGACATCACTGGGAAACTGAACCATTTAAACTGTGAGTTGCAAGAAAAAGGCAAGACTGTGGCAGTCATGATAAGTGCTGTAAATGCATTTAAAGCTAAGATGAACATTTTCTCTGTGCATTTACAGAGGAAAAAAGCTGCTGCACTTTCCCTCCTTGCAGTGCTTAATGACAATGTTTCTGCATCTGGGGCTTTTGTCAAAGCTGTAGGAAAGTACTCTGAGGTCATAAACAGACTTGGGCAAGTTTGAGTTGCCTGAGTTTGAGAGCAGGTTTTGTGCCTTTGATAAAGTTGAGCCATGTGTGTCATTTGTTTCAAACACTTTTATGCAAGTGGACATGACGTACATGGCTAAGCATCTAAGTGCAATGTTCTATTTGGATGCTGGACAGGTGGAGATTGAAATCCTTACGGTGCAAAATGACCTCCACCTCAAGGCCAATCAGGATGCAGCAAACTTTTGGTGCGTTGTTGACAAAGAGAAGTACAGAGCTGTACGCACAGCAGCAATAAAAGTTGTCAGCCTTTTTGGTTCAACCTATCTCTGTGAATCAGCTTTTTCCGATATGAGCTTCATCAAGAGCAAACACAGAACACACCTCACTGATGCACATCTACAAGACTCCCTCAGAGTTGCGGTGTCAAATTACGCCCCAGATTCCAGTACTCTGGTGAGGTGGTGGTGATGCCAGCCTTCACACTAACAGACATTTACAGTTACAGAAAGAGGTGAAAGATGTTTCAGCAGCATTCATGGCAGTGCTAGACTCTATTGTACAAAAATGTGAAAACTAATTTGTGCAAAAATTGTAATCTATATCATTATCTGTTAAAAGTGCTACAGATTTGGAGATTAGTACAAATGTGATATGATTTTTGTAAATATTACAGAACTGATAATTTGTCCAAACATGGGACAGAGCTCATGATTTGTTCAAAATATTACAAAGCAAGGGTTTAGGAGGAACATGACATGATTTAAAGATGTAACTGTTAATGATTTCCTAAAAGGAAATGTTACAGAACTGATTATAAAAAAATATGTCAGGTTTGATTTTGTTTTTGAGAAATATGTGTGTTCAAATAAATCTGTGTTTCCTACCATGGTAATTTTGTCACCAGTTATTGTGAGGAATCATTAACATTTATATGTGATCAGGCAGTCTCATCATATGAATGTTTATTATTATAATTATTATTTGAGGTGAACTTTATGTTATTCAGGAAGTTTGCACCAATCAAGTAGCCCTTTGTATCACTTATTACCCTCTCAGTAGGGTTGGTGACCCCTGCTGTAAGATGTTTGCCTGAAGAACGTCTTGGCACTGAAACATTGCTGTCATTAAATCTTATGTGTAAGTTTAACAGTGTGCAGTTGTCCATATATATATTACATTGAAAGAGCTGCTTTCTCTGCTCACTGTGTCTGATCTTTAATTATTAACAATTGCTATTAATTATTTAATTTGAATGATTATCCTCTATTCAGTGTAATGGAGGTGAGGTGCTTCTCGGCTTCACTTCCCTTCCGTTCCCAGCAGCAGAGAAACCAGATCAGTCTGGTCAACTGCAGTTCAGCACTCAAGTGGTGGAAATATCCGTCTGTCTCATGGAATGGAATTAATTATCTACAACAATGCACCTATGACACCGCTTTCCCCCCAGGACTGTCTAGATGCTGAACATAAGTGTATGCTTTAAGAATAATTGACAAAAAATGTACACTTTAATTTTTAAAAGTAAAAAGCTTTTTTGCTCAGCAGAGCTCTGACTCGTCGTCTGACCCACATCCATCACCACAGGACACAGGAAATAAAGTTTGAGGAAATCCAGGTTATTCTGAAATGAGAGCTTAGTCATTATGCAGAACCTATTTGACTGCCATAAAGGGAACAGCAGTCACATGGTTTTTATACAGTAGCAGCACAAAAATGGAGAACACATTCAAAGTACAAGATATTCAGTTGTGTTCGTCACATCTCCATCTCTCCTTCAACTTTTAACAAATTCAGGTGAAAACTTCCACAGGTTATAATGGAGACACAACATCACAGTGTCAGCCATCTTTATACTCTCCTCTAAAGTCAAAACCTATTCATTACGTAAAACCCATACACCAAGACTCTCAAGCCCCTCTCCCACTGGCCAAAAAACCTGTTTAAACCTGCCAACAATCGGCTTCTGACCGCGGTGGGAAAGAGCCTCCGACCCACGTCCACCTGCATCAAACCACTCCGATCGGCTTGCAGTGGGAACGTTACACCCGAGTCAACGCATTAATTTACATGATGTGGTAACTTGTACAACACGCACTGCTCACACTTAATATAGGAGTGTGCTATCTAAGGCACCTCCTGATTCCATTCGATTATGATTCAGGGTGCTACAATTCGATTATTCAACAATAATCACGGTATTAATGATCCACTAATTTTAGTGGGAAAGCAACATGACATTTCAACATGTTTGACCTAACGAATGTGATTTCTTTTTACTTGACCACTTAATTTGCTATTTTTCCCTCCTGCACCTCAACTGTGTTCTTACAAGTTCTTACAACAAGCATGCTAGCAAACTGTGTCTTGTGGGAGATGCTGAGCAGAGACTGACATTTTTTCATTCTCTCATCACCTGTCAGATATATATATAACATCCATAGGTGTTTTCACCCGAGTTATTTACTATGGCTTTATTTACTTTTGACTTTCTATTGTTTCACACCAGAAAGAGCAACATACTGTACACTTGGCCACAGTTGGCTTATATGAGCTTGTGTGCTGCCGTCCACAGTTTTAGAGAAGTGGGTGAGTGGGTGGATGGAGTCAGTGGGAGCCTTTGGGACTTAATCATACTGACCAGCAAACCAAAACAATGAGCTGAGAGTGGCTTATAACTTAAGGGAGCTGCAGAATGTGGTGCTGATTCCAACTGGGATCAGCAGTACCTTCACTTTATCTGGACACACTTGACTCATTAATATCAAATATATAGTAGGGTTTTTTTTTATTACTATTATTATTTTTAAAAAGCCTGACCTGCTGATTCTGATTTTGGCCGATACCGATTTTTATATAACTGACAGCATACATCTTCAATGTTCAAATCTTATTGTATTGAAAAACAATACCAATGGAACAATACAATCTTGTTGTTTTAACTGCATGAGGTAGTTCTCTCAAATATAAATGAAAACAATAGAGCATTGCTGTCCAACTTACTAAATTATATCAGTTCATTTAGTCTTTCATTTTTCACATCTTAAAACAAACAAAAGTTGCACAACAGTTACCCTGCAGACATGTTTTGAGCCTCTCACCAAAAATAAAGTGCACAGCAGTATATGGAACCTGGTGGGCAGGCCTGCAGTGTTTCCCACAGGATTTTAGAGACTGGCGGGACAGCGTCGGACGGTCTGTTTGAACCATGCACCAGTGATGCGCTGGTTGATAAGTTTCGTTTTTACTGCCCACCACTGGCATGCATGCGTGCTTATCTGTGTGCGTGTGTGTGTGAAAGAGAATGACAGAGAAAGAACGCTATGCGGAGATGAATGAACGGAACGATATGGCGTTGAGAGAAAAAAAGGCAGAATCAATTTGTGGCGCTTGGTCTTGATTCTGTGACATTGGTCTATGTATGGGGAACACTGGGCCTGTCAGTCAGCCCTCTCCCACAGCAGAGCAGAGGGGGACAGTGGCTGACGTTCAGACCTTTGGGGAGGTAGATAATAAGATCGGTAGATAAGATCGGTTTCACATAAAAGAATCGGCCGATCGCTGATCCCACAAAATTAAAGAAATCGGAAGCTGTTTAATTAAGGTAAAAATCCTTCTTCTTTAAATCAGGGGTGTCAAAATCATTTTAGTTCAGGAGCCACATACAGCGCAAATTGATCATGAGTGGGCCAAACCAGTAAAATAATAATAACCTATAAGGAGAACTCTAAATTTTTCCTTTTGTTTTAGTTTTTTTTTAATTTTCACACTTGGCAAATTCATCCCGTGGGCCCGTGGACCAGATTGGACCCTCTCACAGACACTAGTTTGGAACCCCTGACTTAAATGGTGTATGATATTAATGCAAGAGACAGGACATCTGTGAAACAGCTAAAATAAAATCCTAAACAAAAAGGCATTCAATGACCACTGCAAAGACACAACATCAGTGAACAATGTGGTCACGGCACTGTAAGAGTCAAAGAGCCAAAGATCATCAACCAGGAGTCAGAGGACGGCTGCAGATAAACTGATGAGGATCACATCAGATGCCAAAGACCAATGTTGACTAGAGACAGAGGCTAGCAGCTCTCCCTCATTCATCAATTATTCCTTCCACATAAATGAAGTTCCTCCCTCGGGGACACATCAGCCAGCTGAGCTCCATTTACTGAGGGAGGCTATGAGATATCGCTTTAAGTCCTGAAAAGCTTGCAAGTGGTCCTTTAATGTTGTTATTTCTACAAACTGAAACCATATGAACAGATTAGATAAAACGGTTGAAGTGTGAATGCCAGAATTTATGAATAAAAAACCTTGTTAATAGGTCCTCAGATAGACTACATTACTGAATTATTTTATTGATATTGTCATCAATCTCATATCAGAAGCTCCTTTGATTCAATGGATATGCAGTCTGTACTTCAAAAGAACAAAACGGCTGTGTGTACGTTAAGAAATGTATTCCCCTAAACTGCTATAGAGTAAATGCAATGACTCGGACTCATCTAGAAGAAAGAAATAATCAAATGAACTGAATGAATGAGAACCTAGAGAGAAATAATATGTTATGGATCATATTTGCAATAGGCTGTAGAAATAATGACCGTCACCACCATGAATGAGATGATTGCACATGTAATATTTCAGCATCAACTCCATCATGAGCAGAATGTTAAGTATGTGTGGATGTTAAGTGTCTGCTGCGTGCTTCATTTGACTTTGCCTTGGCTAATAAAAATGAAAGACTGCATATGTAGACAAAGAAAAGAGTACTTTTGAACCACTTAATCTAGAGCTAACCCACCCTACTAAATTTTCAAATCCATCTTCCACTATGATCATGAAAAGATAAATGAAACAACTTAGAAACTTGATGCCACTGATAATGACAGAAAGCAACAGTACACATTTGCATTCCATAATACACCCTTCCAAATAAACCAGTCACTAAACGTGGATTATATAGATATAAATAGGTATATTATGGATGTCATATAATGTCACCTCGTGTGTAGAATGCTGAGAGTATGGTCACATGTGGGGTGCCTGAGGGTTCAGTAGTCCTTTGCTGTTTCTTTAATATATTAATGACATAAGTTTAGTTTCAAAGTCAATGAATTCTATTTTATTTGCTGATGATACGACTGTATGGATTTATTTATTTATGGACGTGCTGGAGAAGGAAATGCAGAAAATCAAACAATGGGTCAATTCGAACAAATTATCACTTCATCTTGACTAAAACAAAGTGCATTATAATTGGAAGTAAAGCCATGAATTCAAGTAGAAATTTGACAATAAATGATGTGGAAATTGATACTGTATCGGAAACCAAATTTCTTGGAGCTATTATAGACAATAAATTAAGCTGGAAATCACACATAAATTTTGTTAAATCCAAAATGTCAAAATCTATTTCAATCCTGTGCAAAACTCAAAATTTCCTATCTCAACATGCATTAACCACTTTATATTACTGATTAATACCCCATATATGACATATTGCGTTGACGTCTGGGGAAACACAAAAAAAAAACACTAATTCAGTATTTTTGTTACAAAAGGAAGCCATCAGAATCATCAGTAAAAAACCTTAGCACAAGCCAACCAACCCACTATTTATCTCCTCAAACATTCTGAAATTCAAGGACTTAGTTGATTATGTTACAATACAAACCATGTAAAAAAAAGCGATAAAGAAATGTCCAGAATCTGTTTAAAATGAGAGACACCAGATACAACCTAAGAGGAACATTATTATTTGATAAACGAAAGACTAAATGTAAAATGTAAAAAAAAATCACTGTGTATCCATTAAAGGAGTTAACATCTGGAACAACTGTCCTGAAAAGATGAAATTATGCAGCACACTAGCCTTGTTATGATATGGAAAATTAAGTTTACTGATCTTGAACTGTTAAGTTTGGATTGGGCGCTGTGCACTATTTCTTATTTTGTTGTGATGAAAAATGCAAGTTTACAGATACAATTTATTCTTTGCTTTATTTTGTTTTGTAACAAGTATCATTTTGTAAAGTAAAAGGGGTAGGAGCATATCAGCTTAGCTTCTACCTACACCCTTTCGGCTGCACAGCCTGAGAACTTAGTCTTTTATGTATCGAAATAAAACTCATTCATTCACATGTGCATAACCATGCCTCTCATCACTACACACTTCTGCGGCTTGTACATCACTTTGAATGGCATAATCACTGTGCAGAGGAATCTTACATTCTTTAAAATCACATTTAATCAAATCATTTATGGAATTGAACAGTTGATCTCATACAACACCCACTTGCTCCATTTTCCAGTATGTAATGAGGTAAATGCCCTTGACTAAGCACGCAACTAATGTTATTAATTCAAATTAATACACACCACTGATTAACCTTTATAACAGGAATAAAAAGAGGAATGTGTCTAAAAACAAAATTATTTCAACTTTATGGGCAACTGTGTATTTTATATAGTAAGTCACTCAGCTGTGATAAAAAATTGTGTCTACATTCAGCAAATACTTCTCAACTCAACTCAACTCAACTTTATTTATAAAGCATTTTAAAGCAGCCACAGCTGAACAAAGTGCTGCACATAAATAGAATAGAACGTAAGACTTCAATGTTACTTTGTGAAATATAAATACTAATATTCTGTAAGTGACATGTAGTGAATGGATTTCAGATTTATTTCTCTATATTCATACATTTGGCCCCTTATTATAATCTGTGATAAAACCACCTCTGATGACAGTAATGGTGTATTTCCTCCTCAAGGAACTCACAGAAATCTTATCTCCAACAAAAAGAAAAGTAACCTCTCTCTCTCTCTTTTTTAAGTTGGATTTGATGCATGACAATTTGTTTCACTTCATCCTTCACTTCATCCAGTTAAAAATACCTAAACCTCTGGGGCTTTTATTTTGAAGCCTTTGACAAGACAACTTTTTTTTTTCTCATCTGGGAGAACAAAGAACGAGGCCAACAGGCTTTATTATGCTTAAGAGCTGGCTACACAAGGAAGACAAAACAATCCACTTACACTGAAGGAGTAAAAAGTAGAAGTCAGAGCAGTCCAGCATACTTCATTAAATACAAAGGGAAAATGTTCAAGTGTTGGCTCATTCCCACAGCTGCTTCAAGCAGGGTTCAGGCACAAACATGTTCTATTATGTTTCTACTTGTGATGCAACTTGAAAATTAAAACAAACACAAATAAAATCTTCGGAGTATTCAAGTATCGTGTTGGGGAGTGGGTTACACATTTGATGACTGAGTACTATATCGACGAGAACAGCTTAACAGGCTCCTCTTACACCATCACAAGAACATCCTGCTTTCATAGGTTGTCAATGGAAGTCTAGCAGGCTAAAGCTTCTTAGAAAAAGGACATTAAAGTAGAACAGTTCATCTATGTTCACCTGCTCTGTCTGATGATGATTTGTGGCGGTCCATGCATCCTTCTCTCTCTCCATCTATGATTTCCAGTTCTTTCTCCCAGGCCAAATGAGATAACAGTTGCGGATACGTACAGCCGTTTATGTCACTGCGTGCAACGAAATGTAATCAAATTTCACATTTTTCCGCCAATGAACTGTTTCCATCAGCATTTGTCGCATCAGCTTTTTATCGATCAAGAGAGAATCTGATGAGATTGATCGTATTTACTTTTTATTAATATTCATGACATTTAATCAAATTTGACTGTTTCCGTAAGGCATTTTTAATTGGATATTGCTCAATGCGAATAAAAACGTGTGGATGAAAACATGGTTAATGACTCACTTTAAAGCTATATATTAGGCTGCCAGCAATGGCGATAAACCCATTCAAGGTCTTTATCGTATAGAATACACACAGTTTTCGCCTTCTTGGCTCAGCATGCATGTGCACTATTGCAGGTAAGTAAATTAAATATTCTTTGCAGTAGGTAATACATTCAATGATACAGTGATCCCCTGTTTTCCAAATAAAAGGCTTTGTTTGTGAGCACCTGTATATTTGTCACCAGTTTCACATGGAGAGCTGCACATTCAGGCAAGTCAAATCAATGCCAAATTAATTTATCCCGTGAAGGAAAGTTGTGTCTTCATGAATCTGTAATGCAGTCAGACATCATCACGCTCACAACACAAACATTTCTCCATCAAAACGACTCAACCTGTAATTTGATCAGCCCAAATAAATCTTTCTGCATCTTTGCCTCTCAGAGTTGTCATAAATTAGCTGCATGGTTATCCTATCACAAGCATGACCTGACTGGTGACAAACATTCCCCCATAAACCACCGCTTCCTAAATCTTAATCAGCGGTTCCTCATACAGGTTCATCACCATATCAATGATCAAAACCGACTGTTACAAAAACCACCAGTGACCGTTTTCTAATGTTTGGTTACATGTATGTATCTAAAGCTGCAGAAAGACAGCCCTAATAATCTTTAAATCTTTTGCTATTGTATATGTTTGCTGGTGTTTACGCTGTATGCCCGGCCCTCTGAGGAGTGTTTGTTTTTCAGAGCAGTCAAGACAAGTGACAAATCACATTGGCTGGGGTTAGCCACGTAGCATGCTAATTTCAACAGCGGAAACACAGAGACAGAAATGAAATAGAATAGAATAGGTAGATAGAATTTCGATTAAATTTTTGCCTAGAGAAATGAAAGGGCTGCTTTCACCTCTAGATAATGAATGAAATTGGGACGATGTGATCATATGAGCTCGCAATTATGAGTCCCTCACATGGTTCTGGACAATTATCCCATGAAAACAAGTCTTCGGTCATATCTGTATATGTGTAGTGTTTTCAACAGACACCGTGAGTTGAGTTAACCTCCAACAGACTAGCTTTATTAGTGATTGAACCCCTTGCTAGGCAACCCTACAATAAATTATTCTATTATCGCGTCTTCGTTATAATGAGATAATGAAGTTATCACGAGAAAACGGCAATGAAAAAATACAAATATATGGCCGTTCTGGGACACATTAGAAACACCAATGAGTGTGTGAATACGTAAAGACACTGTGCTCTACTGCTGTATGTGTCTCTAAGTGAAGTTTTCCAGTCATCTTCTTCTGGGTCACCTCTACTGTCCGTTAACACTGGGGCCTTTTCTATGATTAGCTGTGTGTATTTGTCCTTCGTCGTCTTGCCAGCACCACATAATCCTCCTCAATCATTATTCCAACAATTTCCATTAATACAATTGCTCCTGGAGCCACTGGGACCAGCCCTATTTATTTCAAGGCCATTAAAGCCTTGTTCTTCTGCATGAGTCGTGTGCTGTGGCCGAAGGCTGAGTTATTCAATTGCTATTTCTTTCTTCATCATCTCCATGGTTTTTCCTATTATCTGCCTTCCTGATGAACTTCTGATCATAGACTATTTCATGCCTTCTCCTCCTTCAGCAGCCACACACATACACACACACTTAATGGAAATGCTCAGCAACAGAAAAGGCACTGCAAAGAGCTAAAGCTTTCAATATCCTTGAACAAGATAGATGTGTGCTCTGGCATTGGTGCAAACCAGTACTCTGATTAAATAAAGTAAACTTAGACAATATAAAATAAATTAGGCCATATTCAGACGTAATTAGCATTTCTGTGGAGAAGGGCAGAAAACTATTGGCTCTGCTCCTCTGTGACCTAAATGAACACTCTGGACTCCATTTTAGCCACCAGCAGATTTAAGAAAAGATATTAGCAGCACTGTCAGAACATTTACACCTTCATCAATAAACATCTTCATGTACATGCGTTAAATCAGAAAATAATCCTCTCCTGAGGTGTTCAACATCTCTCACTTTGGACAGTATGTCCTCCATCAGGCCACAGACAAAGTTTGTGTCCAGCTAACAGCAGAGCCAAAGGCAGACAGACAACAGATGGGGGGTGAAAAGAGTTCTAGAGAATTCCATGAATTTACATTGCTATTAATTTCCAGAGGATCATTTTCTCAAAAATGATGCTGACAGAAGTATAATGTTGCCTACACTATCATAATAATTCTGTATCAAATATACTTAATGCAAAGTTTTAAAGGCTCTTTCCAATGCAAGTCAACTTCCTTTTAACGTCCACATGATGTTTTTTTGGTTTTTCTTTTTAATATAGTACAAGACATATCATGTGTGAAATAATTACACTGGGGAACATCATTTTTGTTGAGTTACGTCTGACAGCTGTTTTTAAATCATTTTTGGGTGCGGAATCCAAAACTGATCTCAGTTTTTCTCTATCACGTCAAGTTTTTGAAATATAGGATCCCTGTTTATTTGCAAAAGCATTTGAACATTTTATTTAATGTGTCTCTTAGCAATTAAAAGCTGAAGATTAAAGTAAACCTGCGCTTACATGTTGAATAATAATGTTAATGTTTGTTTTCCTGTATTTAACCAAACCAAAGAACTGGCTGTTCTCAACATAATTAGAAATAGCAAATGCACTTTGTCAGAATCTCAGTGGCAAGACTTGTTTTCTTCCTTTGGCCTCGACTGGATAGAGACTCTGTATTATTGAAGTATTCACCAATAATTAAATTCATTACACAAATAGCCCTACAGAAATTGACCTTCCTGTGTTAATACACAACTCTTATGCTTTCAGACGTGACATTATTTGATGAGCTCTTGCCTTCTGACTGGCGGTGATAATAGGCTGGTCAGAAAAAAAAACAACTTTTCTACCTGTTCAGCTCAAAGTTCAAGCTCTTCAGTTCAAACTGTGCACAGAGCTGATGACACTCAGTTACACCAAACTGAGCTCTGCGCTTGAAATGGTAGACATGCACTTTTAATGTAAAGCTTCTTTGTGGATTGAATTTAAATTATGGACAGATGAGCAAAAATCACTGACCATGTAATATTGAAGCCATGCAGTCTCCCTTAAGCCTGGTACACATAATGATTTTCTAAATCTCAACTGATTTTTTTTATCTGTGAGAGACCACACGCATAAAAAAATCCTTGATTGAACAGTTTTGATCGTATTATGTGTGGTGGGCTCCGATATTCCAAATACAGCACACCACACACACAAAGAGTTTTATGACACTGGAATCTCGTCTCCAATGCCAGAAATCTCACGTGATCAAATGTGATCTGACGTACTTTGACTTTTGCTTTGTTGATGGTAGCCATGGAGATGGCAGCCATACTGGTATGTTATGCTTCATGTTCCTCAGTCAGATCGCTTCTTCATTGGCTACATTCAGTTTCACGTCACATTCCGTGGAGTCTGTGACTCGTGACAGTTGGCGACTCGCGACAGTCGGCTTCAGCCACACACAAGACAACTTCTGATGGAAACGGTCAGGATCGTCGGGCCTGACCATTTTCTGAGCCGACGGTCGGGGGAATTTGACTCTTAACACGGCTCACACCACAGGATCATCTTGGAGGATAATCTTAAAAGCCAAACTCACTGCTGTGTGTCACGTGTAACTCTTGGTTTTCAGGTGTGTTTAAGTTGCTCAGAGCTTCCGATCCTAAATGAACAGCCACACAGTTTCTGTAGCCTGCTACTGAGAGTGAAGCAACTCAACATCTCCTCCACTGTCTGTGGGATTATAAAGGTCCAGTTAGTGGCAGAGGTGGGCTGTAAATCTCCCTGTGAGTCGTGTCAGTTTAGACAGATTCAGAATAAATGTCTCTATAGGACAGCTCTCAATCTGTGTGGCACTTCACACTGCAGCTTGTTGCACTCACTTAAAGGAGAAGTTCCGTTTTTTGCAACCTGGACCTTATTTCTAGCATAAAATACGTTCATTTACTCACCTGAACAACTTTGGTGTAACTTGGAGTCCTTTGGAAGATATTTAGATCCACTCGCGATCTACATATATCCATATCACGGGAGTTGTTGGGGCAAAGATGCAGCATCTAAATACCTGTCTTAATACTGACCTACGACCTCGATGACGTCACTTCCGTGCCACTGCTGAAGTCGTAGGTCAGTGAAAAGCCGTGTAAAAAACCCCGGATGACAATAACAAAACAACTCCGAGCCGCTCCGAGCTCACGGGGGAATAGTGCTGGTGATTCATAACAACATATTGGTGAAATGAAGGAGTTTCACAGCAGATAATGTCTTATTTAGACGCCGCATCGTTGCCCATACAACTCCCGTTATATGGATATACGTAGATCGCGAGTGGATCTAAATATCTTCTGAAGGACTCCAAGTTACACCAAAGTTGTTCGGGGGAGTAAATGAACATATTTTATGCTAGAAATAAGGTCCAGGTTGCAAAAAACGGAACTTCTCCTTTAATATACACCTCATCCAGAACACTGCTGCACATACTTTAACCAGGTCCAAAACCCACTTACATC
>OMNW01034970.1:0-18840 GCA_900303245.1 Selene dorsalis | reverse complement strand
TGCAAATTGCAATGCATATGGTATCTAATGTTAGAGTCCATAAATTATAAATAAAGCTGCCTTGCCTTGTCTTTATTTCTAAAGGTTCTTTAGTGCACTTTAGCTCTACCTTCTCAGAGTAATGGTCAGCGGGCAGTGGAGGGTAATCACACTGCTCGATCTTCTGGCAGAGGGAGAGAAGGTTCATCTTGTCCCCATAGAATGGACTCTGCAGAGCTGCCATCTGAAGGAAGAGGAGGACAGAGGGGAAGAAGAACTGATGTGGGTGTAGACAATCACAGGAAACAAATGTGCTTATGAAGTTTAACCGGCACAAACTTTTCCCAGCACCTTAATAACACTGCACTCAGCTAACACCCAAGAGATTAAGAACTTAATTAACAAGAAAAAACATTTCATCCAGCTGGCTGTTGCACTAACACACACTTACACACTCACTGGGCTTTTTTTTCCTCATGACAAGGAAGTTAAAGGTCTAGGTGTGACTCACCTCATACAGGAGACATCCCAGGGACCAGATGTCTGACTTAAAATTGTATCCGTTCTCATGGATCCTTTCTGGTGACATGTAGTAAGGAGTCCCCACTGACACAGACAGAGCGATACACAAACATTAAAAAGGACTAACATCACCACCTTGTGGTCCTCTGCCTCCTCCACTCAGACTAGGTACAGGTTACACCTCTTTGTTCACAGTCATATAAATTTTGAACAATTTGAGTGAAAATCTGTCATAATATCTGTGTGTCTTGAGTTATGGCTAAAAGTGTTGATCTCTGTCCCCTAAAATCACTTCATCCTTTAATCCAAGTGAACATTTGTGCTAAATTTTTTCCAGCACAGAGTTACTAAAGTGTTGTATCCATGGACAACCTAAAAACAATATGTCTCTTTTGCTGGTGTGAAGGAATAAAACCAGTGTGTTGAAATTTACCATATAAACCCTGAGTGAATCAACTGAAACATCTGATATGTATGACATGAGATTTTATCTGCCCTCATAAAGCTGAGCGGTAACCTGTAGCTGTGTGTTCATGTGTGTGTGCTGTGTACATGTGTTACCTAAGGAATGAGCTGCAGTGGTTTTAGAGCTGAAGAAGCGGCCTAAGCCCAGGTCACCCAGCTTCACCTCCCCCGTGGCTGTGATGAACACGTTTGCTGGTTTAATGTCTGGTTCACACACACACACACAGAGACAGAGAGAGATACACAATCAAACCAGGGAATAATCTCCACACCCTTTACATCATTCAGGCCATATTTACAGAGAAAGATGCAGATTTATCTCTATAACTACACATAATGTTTTGCCTGGCTGCAGAAAGCATAAACAAAAAGTACTGATGCAGTGTGAGTAGCAGGACTGTGAAACTCTGGAAACAAATCTGGAGACATGGAGGTAAAGGATGCACAGTGTAGACGAATCTGTGAGTAACCTTACCGCGGTGCATCACTCTGCGTGAGTGCATGTGCTCCACAGCGCTGCAGAGCTGCACAAAATATTTCCATATAGTCCTCTCTGGGATGAGCCGCCGCTTCTTCTTGAAGTACTGAACACACAGAAGATGGAGGTACAACTTAGCGATCTGGGATCTCTTTTTACTTTTCTGCATGATTCCATAAGTTTAGCCACAAGTGATGAACTAATGTAAATCTTCACCCCTGGAAAACATCTGTTGAGTTTTGGTCACCTGTTGTCATGCATTTAGTTATTTAGGTTTTCCTGACCTTTATCATCTGGGACAGATCTCCAGCATCTGCCAGCTCCAGAACAATGTTGAGCTCATTGTCTTCAATGAAGGAGTCGAGGTATTTGATCACATTGGGGTGATTCAGCTGCTGCAGTGGACAGACAGGAGAGATGTTAGTAACAGCTCTGACCGTCAACAGGCACAGCTGGAAGTGCTGATGTCCTCATGCATCACCATCATCTGCACCACAGCACATTTCTCATAGAAGCCTTTAAATGTAGACTCTACTTCTGTCTTTGTTCTGAGACATTTCTTAAACCAGAACTGGAAATCCTTCAGTCAGTTTAAAAACAGTGATTTTACCTTCAGCAGATCGATCTCTTTGATGCAGTCCTGACGAGCCTTGGCATCCATCATTTCAAAGATCTGCAGTGACAAGACTGAATGAGTCAATGTGACTTTTTTCTGTAACCTTTTCTGGGAAGAAAATCTATTTTAATGTATCTATATGTTTATGTCAAAGAAGCAAATAGACTGGCTGATGAATCATCTTGACATTAGACATTATCAGAGTTTTAAAACTTTCTGTGTCTCTTGGGAGAACAAAGATTTTCCCTTAATGAGCCAAGAGAAAGAGAAAGTACAGAAGTCCCTTACTGCCAAACAGATGTGATTTTTTTTTTTACAGTCTGACAACACGTTGCCATAACAACATGTTAACACTTATTAATATCAAGTTATAATGCTGAGCCATTGGTCCCCAGCCCATTTTGAATGTTGTTAGTCCTCACAGGCTGCTGCTGAGTAGGATTAAACCATTTCTGTAAAACTAGAGGAGGCTCCTGCCACCATCTAACATACTAAGTATCCAACTCTCTCTCTCTGGATCACAGTTATAAGACTCATTTGATTTTCTCCAAGTTATAATTTTACAGTTATTTAACAACTGTGTGGGGGGAACATCACAGCTGTGGTAGGTTATATTTTTGATTTAATGGAGGCCTGTGACCAGCAGGGGGTGCACTAGACTATATAGAGAGATGTACCTGGACTTTTTTGAGTGCTACCAACTGTGCATCCAGCAGGTACGTGGCTTTATACACCTCACTGAACTGGCCCCGACCAATCTTCTTCTCAATGCGGAAGTTTGCCAGAGTGCAGCAGTACCTACAGCTGGGCATGTTTTTCTGTGCACAAAAACAAAACACAAAACACCATGTGAACAGGTTTAACATCGGCCCAGGGCCAAATACTGCAGCTGTTTATTCCACTGATCAGTTGGACTGTTCACATCTCCTGAGCACATTGGTGCGACCACACAGTCCCATTTCAAAGGCTGTTTCAATGCATTCTTCTCCTCCTGGAAAACAAAGGCTATCACAGATGGATGAACAGTGGTCCAACCTATCCCAAGATTCAATGCGCATTGCACTGGTGATAAATAATAATAATAATATGGCGACCCTGAGGATGACGATGTTAAACGTAAGTACTGACTTTCAGCTCAGTCCGTCGGTTGAACTGAAACCAAGAGCCCTCAAACCTCAAGCTTTTGTAATACTTGCGTTGTCAAGGTTACAAGGTAACAGGGGAAGTACTGTGTGACGCAACAGTCAGGACAGATGCAGCTGGTGACGCAAAGAATGTCTCAGCTTTTGCCATCTATGACGCTGCGTCCTCTGAAGGACACCTGAGCTGGGACACAGCTCCCATCTGAAGAGCCTTGTAAAGCTCCAGCTCCTAAATTACAGCAACCAAACCTGGGATAGAAACATTACAACCAGAAGCCATTACTTTTAGTAGAATAATAAACGAATGACACTACCGCAAATTCCCCCTTCTGATATAAATATCTAGGTTTTGTTTATTCGATCTGTATTTTATTTCATTTACTGGTATTATTTTAATTGATTGGGTCCCATGTCAGTGAAATGTTTTGTTTTGTGGAAAAATTAAAAGAACTATGTAAAAAAGTTCAAAAATACAAATTATTCAATCCAGAATAGTAATTTTTCTTTTTGTTTTTACCTTGGTATGAACAAAATGACAGTAAAGTTTGATTTGATTTGTTACGAGGCAGTGCGAAATGTGTCTTTCTAAAGTCCACTCTGTATTCCCCTGTTCTTTTCCTCTCTTCTTATCTCACTAATGAGCTCACACAGTCACATAGTTTAGCTACAAATCTGTCAGCCTGTATGAAGCACCGGTGTCTTCTCACGAGGAGTGAAACCAACCTACCAGTACCTCCATGGCTCACCGATCAAGTTCAGTTACATCTCACTGTGGTTAGATGAGGTGTTATGTGCCAGACTATTTCTTGGCCAGGAGCGGTGACTTCCCCCGCTGGTCATCACAGTGAGGAGATGAGATTCCGGGAAAGGACCGTACCAGGCCAAGAAATACTCACGCATGCACCCTTCTTGCTTATCACTGTTTTTAACCGAGTTTGAGTTTTTGGGATTGACTGTGCTGGTTGTAATGTGTTTACTGTGTCATCCGTGAACTTTCAGAACCTTGCAACATGTAGCTGTTCTCTCTACTAGAATGACTAGTATCACGCAGATCAGACTACCTACCTGGTCCTCCTGGCCAGGAATCTTGTACAGATTGTTGTGGTTGTCTAAGTTGGGCTGGTTGTTGTTCTGTGCTTCCATGGTGACATCACATCCGCCCACCGCTGCAACAAGGAAAATGATCACGTCAGGTCTGGTATGTTCAGCACAATTACAGACACTTACTCATTTTACAGAGGATCAAAAGACTAAGTTTTGAGAGGCAGGTGAGAGATGAAAGTGACAGTAAACACACATGGTGGTGGAATACTCTGAAAACACCTTATTTGGATGCTCTTTCTTTCCATACATCATCAGCATCACTTCCTTTCACGCCTCTTTAATAGCTATAATTACTGTGCATATAGACAGTGTGTGTGTGTATTTATAGGACCATATAATCAGGGTATTACTTACAGAGCTCTTTGATTGTAATACGCCATGATACCAGTACAGCACAAATAAATCTCATCTGAATAGCCTGATATCAACACATAAGCAGAGAGCTCAGAGAGCACACACCCTCCCAGGCTACAGGCCTGATCACATGTGGTAAAGATCTGCATCTGGATCCACATCTGGGCCAAGACAGACCTGGTAAAACAGAACAGTAAAACCCTTACTTGGACTCTCACAGGAATTGTGTTCTCTACAAAGCAGAGATTGTGAGAAAAGAGTTACGATAACTGCATACCAGTCTGTCCATAAAGCTGGTAAAATTAGCCAGCTGATCTTTTACTCTTTATTAACATTAACATTAACAGCAGGCTTATTTCCCCAGAGCAGCCTTCACAGTGTGTAAAGCTTCAAGACTGACTTGGTTTCTCATTGGTGGAGAGTGACTTATCTAGATGTCTGGAGGCTAATTTGAGTAAGATTCAATTTTACTTTAGCTATTTTGCTCTCATAGTAACATGTTTTCAGTTGATGCTTAAATAAAAAGGTTTTTAGACAAGCTAATTATTGGACAAATTCATTTAAGGCACAAGTCAAAGACAGGATTTCATGGTGATTAGGGTGGCAAACAGCGCAATCATGCAATCTAGTTTGGCAGATGTTGTAATTTCATACAAACGACAGGGTTTTTCCTGGATTAACACCAGGTGGTAGTCGTACTTGAACTCAGATAGGCTCCAGCTACCTACAGGGTAAATATCATCATAGAGGGCTGACAATCACAGGACATGTCTGATGATATGAGTCAACAATGTAAGACTCAAGCATGTGGGAGCCTCAGTTCATATTCAATAGAGGGGGTGGGGGGGGGAATCTGACAGTGATATTCTAACCGGTTTATAAACAGCCTGTCACATCCCTTGACAATGGAGTGTGCTAAGAGTGACACGCGAACAGCCAATCATCCAATCATCCATACATACAGTCCCACGTGTGCTCCCTGCCTGGCTCATTGAAACAGCCCACAATATCACTCTGTATCCCTGGACACTAGGTTGTAGTTCAGTTGCAGTACTATCGCCATGTGTGTTGATGCCACTTATAAACATACCTTGTTAACTGATACCAATGCTAATATCAACACTGTCTGTCAACTGCATGATAATCGTGCAGACAAGCTATTCAAATTGACCATTTTTATTTGAAACATAAATGTGGAACCAAAAAAATATAAAACATTGTCTAAACAACCAAAAATTTCAGGACCCCCCTGCAGTACCTCCGCAGACACCCTAGGGGTCACGGACCCCCTGTTGAAGACTCTGCAGTAGACTATTATTGCACATGCCCCAGTTCTCATAGGTTTGTGCTGACCCAGGGAATACTGGAAACTACAATCACCACCTTCACTCGCATAACTCTGCCTACCTGCCAAGTCGTAGGAAATGAGCAATTCTCTGCTTCCTGTCTGTCACCATTGTGGAGGTATAATAATATTTTTACTTCAGGAGTACGTGAGGAACCTTCAAAGTTCTTTATAAATGGTCCAAATGACTTACCATTATCAAATTTCATTCTAATCTGTTGAGTAAATGCTGTTTACTGGCAATATCACCCAAACCAGGAAGAATAATAAAATAACACCATATTATGAAAAAAAAGGGTAAAATTTGTCTCAAGCTATGCAAGGCCACCTACATATTGTTGCACCCCAGCTCCAGCTATCTCCAACAGAGGAGCTGAGGCCTGCTGGGTGTGCTCATGACTCATGATAATGGAAGCTTCGCTCTGGTTTTAGCTGGAAATGTGAAGAACGTTTCCAAACAAGCGGATCTCTGAAAGTAAGTGACAGGACGAGCTGGTGAGCAGCCCCATCATCTGTATCCTCCTTCTTCTGACTGGCTGAGTCATTGGAGCGAGACCTAACGCCCCCTCCGTCTCCGGCTTTACTCAAATAAGGACAGACTGTGAAAGGAGCATTCATAGCTTCGAAAAGGACTCAACCTTTGGATTTCCCAATGAAGTATTAATGACTTGTTTAACCACAAATAGCTGCTGAGATGTCTCGGCTGGGTCATGCTGAAACTTGCTCCTCGTCCCAAAGCATTACCAGCGTTATTCCTCAATACGCCCCCCCCCCACCGAACCAGCCCATCTCTGATGAGTCAGGTTTAAGCATTTAGTTAATGCTTGAAACAAGAGTGTAGAGTGTGCATGTGCTAACTTGAGCTCACCTTAACCTCCATGGCTCCACTAACCATTAAAATGTTAGCAATGCCAGCTGGGCCTCATGCCATGCCTTGGGTTACACACACAGGAACAGATCTGTGCTGCGTACATATGCCAGGCTGCTCTTAATTGTGGTAATGAGGACTATGCTGTTGTTGGCATTCAACACTAGGAAATCTCTCAGCATAGGCCTGCCTGACTGTGCAGCACGTCTACGGTATGCTGCCTGCCAGCTCTATGCTTTTCCACTAAACCCGACTGAGATGTGCAGAGCGTGTGGAGGACTCCTGCTGAGAAAAACACTCAAACCCCCCCAAAAAACTCCACTGTGAACAAATGCCTTCGATTTGGTCTCTGGCTCTTAAACAATGTTTCAGCCAGAAAATTGTACAATACATTTTAAAACATGACTCCACTTCAGCCTGTGAACATATTCCAGCCAGACCAAAAGCAAGGAAAGATAGACAGGGGGGAGGGAAAGCAACAGAGCTTGATGAGTGGCTGCAGAGGCAGGAGAGGGAGAATGGCTCTTAATGACACGTATATTACCCAATATTCCCTGGGATTGTTTGGCAGGCACAACAACAGGTTATGACAAAACACCTTCCAGGAGTCAACACTATACCTCTAACAGTGTAAATCACACTGTGATCCTGTCCAACGTGCTGACTGGAGAGATGGAGTCAGTTTCTCTGCGTTCACCACAGCAGTAACCAACCACTCCTTGGTTTAAGCCCCTATTCAATATGGAAAATGAAAAATGAAACTGAATTTGAATTTTCAAGTTTCCGTTTTCACTCATGCATCTGTTGCACACACGCGCATCCTCTCAGAGTCGATGGTACAGTCTCACGAGACCAGTCCAGACCTGGTATCATCATCCGTCTCTGGTGATCAAACCGCAGGAGAGGAGTACGCAACTAAGTTTGGAAGAATCCAACATTCCAGTGATCACAAACACATCGTAAGTCTCCACAGCACCTCGGTGTTGTCAGCCAGTGTATTCCTGGATTCACTCTCTCTCACTCATACACACACATTTGCACCAGCATAAGCCCGTTTGCTGGTAGGATCGGCTAAAAGCAACCCGTTTATTTGCAGCAGGAAGTGAGATCCAATCACATATGGTCAATTGAGACACATTTGTAAACCACACTCTCAGAGCTGAACGCCCCTGATCAGATCACCGAAGACACACCACCCTGACTCCTCCCGACCATCATTTATCACGTTACCATGTCTTCCCCAACCTTTATTCATCATTTTTGACCAATCGTTTGATCAGGACCTTCTCATTCAAACATTAGTGTTAAAGGGGAACTATGCAAGTTCGGTAGCTTTTAGCTGTTTTGTTCACACTTTTTTCTCTACCGAACTCCACCTACAGAGTTCATATTTTTAAAAAGTCCTACACCGTCCCCCTCCGGCCATGTGCATTTGTTTTCAACAAAGGCGGTGAGAAGGCAATCCATGGAGCGATGTCTACCGAGGTGGGTACCGTTATGTGTATATTTGTGTAGTCTTATCTGCATGTTTGTGTCGTTATGCAGTAAAGCAGTCTGTGTTTCTTGCCATGACAAGATCTGGGACACCAGGTCAGAGGCGCTGATTTTGCAAGGTTGGCTTTTGGCCAAGAGACGCTAGGTGGGAGGCAGAGAGCCTCCATTCTCCCCGTAACACGTCATTAAATCATCAAAATTACTCCAAAGCTGTTCAATCAAGGTAAAAATTGTGAATAGTTCCCCTTAATCCTAATTCTGAAAACCCTAAAATAAGACAAAACAAACAGATTGTAAAGGTTTGTCAATGTTAAAAGGTGAATGCTCACGACATGTTTCGTCTGACATGCCCCTAAAGAGGACTAATGTTCTATTCAATTCATTAGTATAGTGCCACTTTGAGCAACATTTGGCGAAATGGGGGAGGAAAACTCCCTCAGGGGAGGAGATGTGGTGCCTCCTGGTGATACTGCCTAATGAACGCATTAGAAGGAGAACGGTATCAGCATGGAACCTTGTTTAACTCCATCACTAACTTGATGAACAAACTGAAATCCAAGTACCACTCAGTCAAGTGTGGTTCCCTTAACGCCAGTGACACGTTCTAGTCTCTATAAAAGGATCTGAGCAATTGTGATTGACACGTAAAGAGCCAATGAGATCATTCGTAACTTTAACCACAGTCTTTCCTGTGCTCTAACGGAGACTGGATCCTGACTGAAGATCTTCATGCAGCCCATTCCTACGCAAAAAGTTTTTCAAGGATTTAGAGATTGAGGGGAGGTTGGATTAGCCTGGCTCCGCCCGCCTACGTACTTCCGCTCAATTTCCATTTCCCTTCAGTACTCTGCCTGGGATTGAAATGCTTTTGCGGCTTTTCTGCTGCAGAGAATCTACGGCCCAATCAGTGAACAGAGGGAGTGGCCGAGAACAATGACGTTGAGGTTATGCGCTAAGTTGGAAGTTGTAGTTTAGTAATGGCAGCAGAGATGGATGTTTGTGAAGCCATTCATTCTGTTGGGGCAACTTCAAATTTGTCAAGCAAAACCTCACATCCAAACATTAGCGATTGGGTAGGTAAAGGCAGATCCAATGGTTTTAAACCTCAACAGAGTATCCACCTACCAGGAAGTGAACATTTCTCAGTGGAGACTATATGAGTCTGTAATTAACAAACATTTGGATCAAGAACAGGCTTTTTAATTAGAGAATAGAGGTAGCCCGTGGTATAGAACCTGTAAATTAAGAAAAGTTCAGTTCCTATGGTCAACTTCCAAGCTAATATAACAGTGTTTATTCAGGACAAACATCCTTGAACAGTTGTTGACCTAGATTTGAGATGACTGAAAACTTTGGTGACACTAAAGGGAAAGTCAGGACATCACTGCAGTCTGCAGGACTCGTCCTCTGGGCACCACGAATGTCAGCATCACATTTTATTTGCAATCCATTCGACAGTTGTTTTGTTACCAACAAATCGCAGACATTCCAGCAGCATGGCTATAACACGGTGGTGGTGTTTACACAGTCGCCTGTTTGTTCTTGTATTTGGACAGACTGATGATATGAAATTATGGATGTGTTTTTTGGGTGTTATTTTTTAAATTTTATCATTTTTCTCCTAGTCAAACTTCCCCATCTCCCTCTCCAAATATTCTGAATAATACCAGGAAAAAATAGTGACTGGAGCCAGAACCCAAGAGGTGCTTGTGTTTTTTTTTTTTTTTTCAATTTCTGTTGACCCTGAGCTTGGACACTATGCCAGCTTGAACCAACACAGCTGTTTCCTTTTCCTCTGCGTACGTGAAAAGCCGGTTTGTGCTTTTTGAGAACGCTGCAGCAATTTCCTGAGATTTAGTGTAAGGGAGCTTCTTGACAGGGTGAAGGGTCAGACAGAAAGACCGTCTCAGGGTTGTTATCTCTGGGCTGTCGCTGTGGGTGTCAGTGCTGTAACAGATGGTACCCAGGGTGTGCCCTGCCTCCAGCACAGAGCACGCTCAGACACACATCAGCTTGCTGTACTAGACGTTAGTATCAGTTTTTACTGGGACTCTATCAGCTAATGCAACAAGCCCCCCAGGTGCCTTGTCCAAATTGAGAAACTTCAATATTTAGTAGAAAATAAGCATACAGTGCAAAATAAGAGTATTATTACAGGAACAAATCCATCTCTGGATTTATTATTACATGACAGTTTTTACCCCAGAGCTGTTGCACAGAACACTGCACTTTAAAATGACTCAATACTCTGTGCAATATACTGTCCTAACATGCAATATCCTTTTTTTTTTTATTAGCGTGAATCTGCCTATTGCGACTATCTTTTTTTTTGTGTAGTGTACTTGTGTAATGACAGTAAATTTTCTCAGTCAGTGACAGTAGAGGCTGAAGGGTCAAGTCCTGACCAAGATGAGTTCTTCCCTTTTTCCTCTCTATCTCCACTATCCTGTCAATAAGGCAAACATGCATCAACTGTACACTGAAGCTCACTGAACAGGTACTGAAGGTAAAAAAAAAAAAAAAGCTCCCAACAGTGGGATGCTGGACAGACCTTCTATGTGAGCATGACAAGCTGTGATGACATCATGTTGTTGCATGAACAGAGTGGAGGTGCTTGGATCAGATGGTAACTGAAGAGCTGAGGCTGAACCATGTCAGTCTTTGCAAAACGCTGCAGCAGTGTGCACACAGAAAACCAGTGAGTCACCACTGCTCTGCAGACTGAGGGCGGCCTCCAGGTAACTGCCTCTGCTGGGTTAAACAAACATAAACTTAAAAGAACTTTCACTGCACATTAAACTCTAAAGAAAACCAGCCGACAGGCCACTAAGGCCAGTTTGCTTTGATACAAAATACTCAAGTACTTTAAGAACAGCATTGCACGAGAAGCTTTGAACCGCACGCTCACCTAACTCAAGTAGAGTCACTTCCTCTATGTTAAAACATTATCCACAATAAAAATCTATGATTGAAAATTTGAATTTGTTACTATTCAAGAATTCACACAATGATAATAAGTATAAAATTCAACCCAAATGTTTAGAATAAAGAAGTGATGACATTTTATATCCAAAAGGTCAAGGGTCAATTTCATTATGCAAAAACATTACTGCTCAAATTCAACGCTGTTAATCCTGAAGAGAGATTGTGACCTTATTTTCTTCTTCTTCACCCTCCTCACATCTCATCTCCTGTTCTCTCCTTTATCTCTTTTCTCTGTCACTCCTCCTCTCCACTCCTCATTCCTCACTTTTCCCTCCTGATTCCTCATCGCTCCCCTCTTTTCTCATTCTTCTCATCCCCTACTGCTCCACAGGTTTTCTCCTCTTCTTTGCTCTTTGCCCTCTCACTCATTTTGACCTATAGATGGGGATATTTCCCCACTAACACAGCCTCACTGATTAGCAGGTCTCCTCAGAGTGACTTAAGCAGAATGACACAAAGCAAGCTAAATTACAAACCTAAAAGTTTCACAGTTTGTGGGAAAACATCTGGACCTGAAGTCCCATTGTCCACATCCTGCTCTGCTATTGTCTATATTAGTAAAACATTTCAATTATTATCATTTTTTTTCAATTACAAACAAGTAGTTTTCTGTGCATAAATCATTGATCACTCACCCAGCCTCTTGTTTGAGTGTAGTATGGAGTCTCAATTGTACAGAGTGAGCAAGATACTGAAACATAACTGAAGTTCCTTGTTCTCAGTACCAAAATATCTCACATGTTAGTCATCACTTGGTCTGTCAGCTTCCTTTCAGATGCTTTCTGATCAGTTTCATCTCTCAAATGGCCCACAGGCTTTTTACTGAGTAGATCATGTCATGGTTTTATTTTATTCATTCATAAAACTGTTGAATGGAGTTGAGCAATTTACAAGACAATAAAACTATTGATTGTCTTATATAAAATAATGATTTCAAATCGTTTTGTTGTTTTTGTATGTGTTGTAATTGAAACTGTTTTATTGGTTCTTAACTCAAGTTTGGCGGTTTTGTGGTTTTTATGTTTTCTGTTCTTCTATCATCCTTTTATCCTCCTCCTACGTATCTTATATTGAATTTATTGTCTCTGTGTGGTCATATTACCATTGTATATTAAAATTCCCTCTGTGGGACAATAAAAGCTCTTAACTGAACTTTTTGTTTTGGACCTAAGTTGTCACGAGTGAATTAAGTAGAAATCAACAAACAAAACAAACTGACATTAGCCAAAGTATCTGCACGATAAAAACTGACCTACACCTGCAGGCAGGTTGTTAGTGGGGTCGATGCCCATGCCGCTATTCACATGCAGTTTCACAGAGATTCATTCATTGCTAGACACCAGCTTGTGGCCAGTTGCTGACTCAGTTTGCATCAACTTCAGTGTAGCACGGGCAAATACAGGGTCAATTTTCATGTCAATAAATGCGAGCAATGACAAGATATGCAACACCTTGTGTTCAGACTGCCACTTGCAGGAAGTTGCTCCTTTATAACATGCTTGTTTTTTTAATCTGCAACCTAGAATCTAATCGACATGTTATTTCCATAAACTGATTATCATTTGGTCCATTAAATGCCAGAAAAAACATCACATTTCTCTTAAGGCTAATATAAATATAATCCTTGCAAACATTTATCCAAAATGGTTAGCTTATTCCTGTTTTATGTAGAACGTGTGACAGAGGAAAACTCAGTCCCCTCTAGTGGCCACACTATAAAACAGCAACATTGTCTCTACATACAACTCTTTTACCATTGCATTGTAGCAGAAGGATAGTAATTCATAGGTAATGACCACACAGGGCTAACTGCTTCTTACTGAGTAAGTTTGCTGAACAACTTCAAAACAGTATCAGACATATTGACGAAACGAATCTGCCTTAATTCCATATTTAAAATTTTGGATTTAAGCCATGAAAAACAGAGAGAAATAATGGCTTCATTGTTTTTTTAAGACTTCATCAAACCCACGCTGCTCACCGGAAGCTAAACCCACTTGTTAGAATGAAATCTGATGTTTATAACTGCACTGCCAACTTACCTGGAACAGCCTTTTCCTCCAAAGGTGGTCAAATGGGTTCAGACTAGCAGCAGCGCAACATTCATAACACCCGGTGTGGATGTGGATGTGTGAGTGTGAGTGTATGGCTTCCTGCTGGGTGGATACTAACCAGCCCTCCCAGTCAAACAGGACACTGGCTCCCTGTCACAGCTGACACGTGACTAATTTTAGCCAGTTATTTGACCTTGGATGCCCAGGCATCCTCATAACCACTAGCGACCACCCCTTTGACACCACCCCACACTGCAGCCAGCCTCCTCCCCCTTAACTCTCTGCTGCTACTGTAACATTCATCTATACCCACAAACACCCATATAGCCTGCCCTACTCACACACACACACACACACACACACACATACACACATACACACACACCAGGCTCTGCTTTCATGCTGAATGAAACATGTCAACATGTTGTTTTCCTTAATGGAGGTGACACCACAGTCCACACTGAACACCTCTTTTCACCGCAGCAGTAGTAGAGATGCTGACCAAGTTGCACTGCATTGTAAGTAAATGTTAGTCCAAATTTGTTTTATTCAAATATATGAAAAAAATGCTATTCTGAGGAAAAATAACACAGAGACTGCAGAAGTTGGCAATGTGTTGCAGTGGCTTCCTGTTGTGAAAGAATACCCTGCACGAATGAAATAAATATCTCCAGATGACAGCGATTTTATATTGAGATTAACACTTCTTTTATCTGGACTGAAGCTGCTGAATGATACATGAACTTGGTGGTGGACACATGAAGATAAACATGAACCAGAACTGTATTTCACTCTTACTGTCATGCTGTTTTCTAACTTCTGAATTGAATTTCGACACAGCACAGATTACATGCGGCTCTTTGTTTAACACTGAGAACTGATGAAAAAAAAACACACACATTTAAAGCAGATGGCAGGAATCAATACAGGCTCGTTTCCGTCCAGGGCAGCGAGTAAATATCATTTCCATATGGTCCCAGAGAAGCAGGCTAACGCTGCTGCTAGCTCGGTATGTGCTCAGCGGGCAGTGCAGCCTCTGCAGAGGCAGTAAACACACGGAGCCCTGCTCGCGGAGGCGATATAAACACATACTAATAAATATCAACAAAGATGGCTGGAGCCTAAACTGAACGCTTTACTGCTCCTTGAGCGGTGAGCGGGAGACGGTCGGTGTACGGTGAGAGCAGAGAGGTCTTACCTGTAGAGGAGTCACTAACGTCCCCGGTGGTTTGAAATCTTTCAACAGTTTCCACGAGTTACAGTTACAGTGATCCGTGTTGTTGTGCAACTCCTCACACCGACTCACAGACCCCCTCCCCCGGCTCTCTCTCTCTCTCTCTGCGCCTCTCTCTCTCTCTCGTGCGCGCGTGCGTGCGCGTGCGTGCGTGTGTATGTGTGTGTGCTCTCGCGCGCCGCTGCCACGCAGGCTGCTCGACGCAGTTTTTAGAGACAACTTAATGAATGAGTGGAGGGAGACTTCAAAGTGTAAAAGCTGTGTGCAGTGTAGTGAAGCGACGTGAAGCTGGGGGCAAGTGTTTGTCGGAAAGTAGGTCAAACGTCACGGCTCCCTCTCTCCTCACTCAGCCCCCTGCACGTTGGATGGGGCCATTGTTCCAAGATGTATGATGGGAGAGTATTTGTGCACGTGACACGAGGCCGTAAGAACTGTACGAGTCAGAGTCAGGCGCGTGAAAATATTTTATGCTGTTTTATGAATTCAACCACACATTCCTCTATCACATCTACCAAAAGCTGTTTTCTTACTGTCTTTTCTTCTCTAAAAATATTGCATTAGCCCACCCACTACACTTGATAACTCAGACTAAGAGACCGACCATGCTTCCCTGCAGCTATTCCTGCTGCAGTCATCTCCAGCTAATGCCTGGTAATGACGAACAGTGCAGGCGGTGCGGTGGTCCAGTGGTTGGCGCGTTTGAACTCCGGGACTGGAGCCTTTCTTTGAGAGTTTGCAGGTTCTCTCTGTGTGGGCTCTCTCCAGCTTCTCCAGCTTCCTCCTACCATCAAAGACATGCATATTATAACTGGTGCCTCTAAAGTGCCCCTAGGTGTAAATTTGATTATGAGGTTGTTTGTTGTTTATCATATGTCCTTCGCTCTATGTCAGCTAGGATTGGCTCCAGTCCACTGTATATAAACGGTATAGACAATGAATAGATGGTTGGATGAGCATTCATAGTGTTGGTAGTAGCCTACCCAGGTCATTCAATTTTTGTCCCATCAGAACAAAGAGACATGTCCCTCCTGCTCCCAGTCTCTAAATGCTGTCAGACAGCAGGCTTTACTCAGTGTCTCTGTCTCATCTCTTAAAGAGCTGATTGGTGGAGAGCTGCTGAGATGCCTGTTCCTGATCCAGGTCCTTCTTACCTGGCTACAGTTTGGCCTGATGGTCATCTAGGAAGAGCCCCGGAGGCTTCAAAGTTTCAGAGTTATATCCTTGTCCTGAGTACCACAGCAAGGGGTCTAAATGGTCAAAATGTCCTTTTTAGTTTTTAATGAATCTCCACAAATTTCTACTCACATGTTTTCATGTTGTCATTATGGGTTATTGAATGATTGAATGCAGACTGATGGGTGAAATCAATCAGTTACAGTGAATCCAGCCCAAATGTGGCTGTTTTCTTGTGGCTAAGTACACACCTGGTTCCATCCCATACACAAATTTAATACAATTCTGTACCTTTCCTGAATTTGAAATATATGTATATATCAAATAAAACAGCATGTAAAAATTGGAACAACCTAATATACTGAAATGTATTTTGAGCCCATACAAATATGCATGCTTATGCCTAGATTGCATTAATATGTAGTGTGCAGGGGATATAGAGGATGGCCCGTGTATGCAACATATAAACAACATGATTGTCAGTACAATCTACTCGACCAGTTCTGGTGCACACTCAAAAACTGGCAATTGTCAATACCAGAGAATTACAGCTGCAAACTGCCTTGATGTGGAAATAGTTAATTTTTCCTTCTGGGAGGGAGATTCAAATGCTGTAGGGTCCACATTAAATATGCATTATTATTATTATTATTATTATTTTCAGTAGTAGTAATAATAATAACAAAAACAGCACTGCCAATAATAACAATAACTATTATTATTATTATTTGCCTATTGTGTATTATTTTTTGTAAACTGTTAATTTCGTGTTTAATTAATATAAAATTAAATAGTTAATTAATTGTTACAAATGTGAGTATTTAACCGTTGAACTCTGGTGTTAGTACACAAGTAGTTACTAATGCCCCATTATCCCTCAATTAACCGCTACTGAAGTAACTAACGGGTCATGCGACCTCTCGTCGTCAGTCACATGTACCGTGGGAACTGTAGTTTCTCGCGCTGTGTCTTTCCGTATCACGACCGCGCCAGTCCTCCGGAGTGGAACTACAACTCCCAGGGTTGAGCGCGAGGCAGAGCGTGATGTACGCGTGTGGACACACCATGGCGTAGAGGAACTCTCTGTGACAGGCTAGCATCAGAAAAACATCTCCGGTCAGACGCGTCTGCGCACTGATATCTGCTGCCAGCGACGGCGGGGCGAGGATTCAGGATGGGTTCCCGAATAAAGTAAGAATGTTTATCTGTCGGTTTAACGGGAGCCGTTAGCGGCCCGCCGCTCTGTTAGCTTTGTTTCTGTTGGTCATTGGGAAAGATAGAGTACAGTGCGAGGCCCTGACTTGTTGCGACACAGGCTAAAAATACTGGTGGCTGTCCACTGTGCTGACCGGAAAAACAATGCGTTTCAAACGTCTCTGACGGTTTGGAGCCCTACTAGTCATTTCCAGCCAGACACGGGCTCAGACAGAGAGATAGCTGAGCATGAGTTAGCAGCGTATTGTATGAGCAGCCAATGTAAACATTGTATCTGTGTCAGACCAGCACCCTGAACCTGATGCTGGTCCGCAGGTCTGAAGTTCAGAGCAGAGATGCAGCGGTTTGACAGATGTGCTTTGTGTCCTTGTGTTTAATGCCTCTCCTGTGACGTGGTGTAGGTCTGTGACTGAGCTGACACTGGCTGTTGTTAGACTAGTCAGCTGTTTTTTTTATGGAGCATATATGGGAACTTCTTCATTCAGCTGCACGGAGGCTGTAACACTGCGCTGACACTTTGACAGAATTGGGCCATAGAAAGTAGCAGAGATCATATTAGGAAGGAATTTCTGCAGACAGTGACATGTTATCAGAATCAGCATGTCAGCAGGGTCACTGTGGGGCTGTGTGGGACATGCTGATCATTAACTAATGTGTGTCATCACACTAGTTTTGACACTCAAATTAGGAAGTTTAAGTAATTTCAATGTTAATCATTAACAATCATTTCTTATTTATATAGTGTCCTTTTCCTGCTATAAAACCCCTTTAACCTTTGCTGTCAGTCAGTCAGAGTAGAGATGGACAGTAAACACCCTGTTACTTTATTTGAATTGCAGGGCTTTCAACACAGTTTATTCAATGACTTCATATTTGAATTCTTTAGCAAAAAAAAAAACCCAAATAATATAAATATTAGTTTTGGTTTTGGGTGCAAGGCAGCAGGCCGAGTGTTGAAGGCAGAGAGCCGCTGATATTCAGCACAGTGTTCGGTGATATTCAGCACAGCAGCCTGTTTACCTACAGTGTTGGCTTCATTTTCACTGGTCCCTACTTCAGTTTCCTGTGATCAGCTGACACATGAGCGCACCTGGAGGTGTGTGTGCTGAAGTATCCGGGCTTCTCTCCTTCCCATCATCCTCTGCTGATGATCACGCTTTGTTAAATTCAAATGTATCATCTTTGCAGAGTTTCTTAGATTGATAATAAGTATCAACCTAATGCTCAGTGGTGGTTAACAGCAGGGTAATACATGTAGCTGAAGGTCCCAGTGCTGTTGTTCACAGCTCTCATCCAATCAGATTACTCAGTTGGAACTAATTGCTGTGTAATACTCTTCGTCATGACTGAAACATTATAATATAGCATGTGCTCATGTACGCAAACACAGTGTTCCTGACAAAGAGAGTTGGTTGTTTACGTCATTGTTGTACTGTTTGCTGGCAGTTAAACTAATGAGGAAGGGAACCTAGCATAGCATTTCAAATGATGCATCCAAGCAAATAAATCCACTCTAATAGGAACCTTGTGTGGATATGACATGTTCACGTTCCACACATTATATGGACAAATAACATGATACAGATCAGTGGGAAGGTTTCCTATATATAACCCTAACCCTCATATCCACAACAACATGTGGTAAACTCCTGCACTAGAGACTAGAGCAGGCATCTCCAAACTATTCCACAAAGGGCCGGTGTGGCTGCAGGTTTTCTTTCCAACCAAGCAGCAGCACACCAGACCTGACTCATTTAATCAACTGATCTCAGTCTTCAGACAGTTGATTGGTCAAACTGTGTGTTCTTGGTT
>OMNW01034969.1:74418-89393 GCA_900303245.1 Selene dorsalis | reverse complement strand
TGACTGAATGTCTGTCTGTCTCTCTGTCTGTCTGTTCTGCTGTCTGTCTGTCTGTCTGTCTCTCTGACTGTCTGTCTGTCCTGCTGTCTGCCTGTCTCTCTGACTGTCTGTCTGTCCTGCTGTCTGTCTGTCTGTCTGTCTGATTTTCTGTCTCTCCTGCTGTCTGTCTGACTGACTATCTGTCTGTCCTGCTGTCTGTCTGTCTGATTTTCTGTCTCTCCTGCTGTCTGTCTGTCTGACTATCTGTCTGTCCTGCTGTCTGTCTGTCTGATTTTCTGTCTCTCCTGCTGTCTGTCTGACTGACTGTCTGTCCTGCTGTCTGTCTGTCTGACTGTCTCTCTGTCTGTCTGTCTGATTGTCTGTCTGTCCTGCTGTCTGTCTAACTGACTGTCTGTCTGTCCTGCTGTCTGTCTGTCTGACTGTCTCTCTGTCTGTCTGTCCTGCTGTTTGTTTGTCTGTCCCTCTGCCTGCTTGTTGGTTTGGATACACTGAAGACAACAGTAAATCCCCTCTGTGATCTTTATTTCCAGAGGTCATGACCAGACCTGAACCTCTCCTCCCAGCAAGAGCGAAACATTTAACAGTCTAACTGATTTTTAACTCTTTCATATGAAAACTCTTATCCTCAGGAGGAAGCGTATTTACCACTAATTTCCTGTGGGTTTCATCACAAACGATAGTGCTGTGGTTGATCTGCAGGGTCGTGAACTCTTCGAGTTAACATCTCTCAGAATAGTCCGTTGAATGAAAGGACGGTTCATAACCAGCCTGCATATGAACTCTGTGCTGCAGGGGTTAAGGCCCACTCCAGATGAATCACAGTGAATGAGCCTGTGCTCTGATGTTTCTCCCACAGAGAAGACACACAGGAACAGAGCGGTCCAGTCACAGCTGTCTGGAGAGTTCTCACTACACTTAAACAACACTGTTATTTTGACAGCGTTAAGAGGAGCAACCAGACTGTGTAGAAAATAAGGAAGACATTAGAAATCCTTCAACAGCAGCTATCTGGTGGACCGCAGGGACGTCCATGGTCCACATGAGATGAATAAACCTGAACAGGACCCTCTGTCTCAGCACCACCAGCAGGCTGAAGACTCAACTTCAAGCTTAACCCCCTTATATTCATCAACAACTGTTTCAAAATTCTATTAATAATATGTGATCTCCTGGTTTTCTCTATCCCACCAGAATTTAGACAGTAACCTTAGGTGTCTTTTCTCTACACAACATGTAAAATACATCACTTTAATGACAGTTATTGCAGTTCTAATATTAAAATGATCTCTGATTAAATGTTCTTGCAAGTATAGACATAACATAATACACATCATTAAAATATTAAAACAATTAAACCACCTGTGGAGAACAGACTAATCAGTCAAATATCCAGTTTATGTTTATCCAGTTTATGCACATGTCAATCCCCAGTTGGATGAAACTGGTCCTCCCTCTGACAGGAGCTGCTGGGCTGTGGTCAGCCCACACCATCATACATGTGATGCCCATTGTACAATGAGTCCTGTTGTAAACTGCCATATTAACTGATGACTAACTTTGAGGCAAGAAATAGTGTTGTTAGCCTAACCAGTGTAGCCCGTCTAACTTATAGCTTATATAATGTGAATTTACAGCAATACCAACCAGGTGATAAGAAGACATGGCTCCTACTGATTCCTACAGAGGCCAAGGACGACCATGCATTTATTTGTTATTTTACTGCAGTTTTCTCATGGTCGTTTCGTAGATTCCACCTAATCTAGATTTACTTTAAACGCAGACACTAAAATGAATCTACACAGACGGTGTCCTATATGTGCATGTATTTTCTTTAGCCTGCTGTGTTCAAGAAACAGTTGGAATCATGTATTTATGAAATAACCACTGTATTTATGTTTCACAGGGCCCCTTCACGCTGATTCTTTGTACATGACATCCTATGGGAAAAAAAAAAATTGCATATGCAAGAGGAGCTGGTGACAGCCTGGCAGTGGCTGAGCGTTGCATTGTGTGTGTGTGTGTGTGTGTGTGTGGATGGATACAGATACAGCACTGAGTGGGACAGGCCACTCTGTAAACTCAGCATCTTTTGATCTCATGAAAGCAGCACAGATAGTCGAAGTGTTTCCTAACACACTGACCTGTCATGTTTCTGTGTCAATGCATCCCAATTATGGACCTGTCAGAGGAGTGAGTGATGATGAAAGGGTGTTTTTCTGTGTTTTCATCTGCACTACTACTACTTACTGCACTGCTGTTCACTGCCAACATGTTCTCCTGTGTGTGACTCAGCGCTTGATTGACGTTTGGAAACCGATCAATGGTAGGCCTCCACCTTAAATGTTAATATCAGGTTGGACGATAACTATCAGCAGCGATAATTACCCAATTATCCAATCATGACATTTTTTGCTGATTACTGAAGCCACTCATAATTCACCAACATTGCCTTGATTATTCTCATTTTCTGTTTGCCCCCTGAAACAGTGATAAATGTTCATTCTTGAAGAGTCATAACTGTTGTTGTTTCTGTTGTGGTGGATAGTAATGTAGGTTATATTATTTTGTTAAAAGAGAAGTTCCGTTTTTGCAACCTGGATCTTGTTTCTAGCATAAAATATGTTAATTTACTCACCCGAACAACTTTGGTGTAACTTGGAGTCCTTCAGATGATATTTAGATCCATTCAAGCTCTGTGTATATCCATATAATGGGAGTGATGGGGCATGGACAATGCAGCCTCTAAATAAGACATTATCTGCTGTGAAACTGGTTCATTTCACCAATATTTTGTTATGAATCACCAGCACTATTCCCCTGTGAGTTCAGAGTTGCCTTGTTATTGTCATCCAGGGTTTTTTTACAGTGGTTTTTACTAACCTAACTACTTCGATGACATCACTGCCGTGTGCCACCGCAGCACAGCTCATTCACTCCGTGCTCTGCCTGTGGAAGCTGAATTTCATCCAACTAGTCATTTTGTTTGGACAATTTGGAAATACAAAAAAATTAACCATGTTATAAAGTTCTGTGTAGCCGACCGTCACAGAGCAGGAGTGAATGAGCCGTGCTGCGGTGGCACACAGCAGTGACATCATCAAAGTAGTTGATTAAAAACCCCTGTAACAAACCCCAGATGACAATAACAATGCAACCTTGAACCGCTCTGAACTCACAGGGGAATAGTGCTGGAGATTCATAACAACATATTGGTGAAATGAAGGAGTTTCACAGCAGATAATGTCTTATTTAGACGCTGCATCGTTGCCCCAACAACTCCCGTTATATGGATATACGTAGATCGCGAGTGGATCTAAATATCTTCTGAAGGACTCCAAGTTACACCAAAGTTGTTCGGGTGAGTAAATGAACGTATTTTATGATAGAAATAAGGTCCAGGTTGCAAAAAAAGGAACTTCTCCTTTAAGTCAGTGGCAGAGCTGTAATGTTAAATTCATCTATTCTTACTACATCTTTCTTAACCTCAAGCGTGCATATAAACTATTAAAATGTTATTGGTCATCAGAAGCAGGAAGTTATCTGTTATCAGTATCTGTGTGTGTGTGTGTGGGGGGGGGTTATTGTGCATCCCTAGTTAATATAACAGCTTTGACCATTTCATTTGTTTTGAGCTACACTTCAGTGATGATCAGATCTTCAAATACATCAAAACGGATCTCTACATTCATTTGATCCAGATTATGACCTGCTGAGGACAATCTGCCTCCGTCTTTTACAGCGTGGTTCCAGTGAGCTCCAGCAGCACCACACCCACACCCAGCTACAGCAGGGTCAAACTACTTAATTCGTTACACTGTCATGAAATCAATGGTCATACTGCACCCTGGAGAAAACAGCGAGAAGAAAAGGACGCAATCACTGCTGTTTACAAGCGCACCATGCATTATTACTGCCATAACTGTTCCCAACAAAACACACCGACCGACTGCGGGTCTGATCCTGTGCTGGGACATGGCTCAGGTAAGAGATGTTCACCTTCTCACATTACCAGTGACAGATGTTTGTGTCTGCATGTGATATTAAACACAAGCATCAGCGACCACTATCTCTGCGTGACACTGTAATTTCCGCTGGCCGTATCTCGGATGCGAAGACAAAGGCCTCATACGGCATATAGAGAAGATGCTCTCAGATGATACATCACTGCTCATGTTTTATGACAGATCAATATAAAACCAAAGTCAAGATAACACACACCGGATATCATTGATACTGAATGACTGACCACTGTCACCTGAAATCCAATGCTTACAATCCCCTTTTTAAATTATGCTTTATACTGGAGTATGTTAAATAGTGTGTAACTAGAAAGCAGTATTGAGAAAGAAAAGCTTGCACAACAATAGCAGAATTTTAGTGTGTGGAGAAACTCACACTTCACTGTGACTATATCAGATAATTTAGACTTCATTCAGTTGATCTGTTCTACCTCAGGATGATACTGAACAGTATGTTTTCAACCAGACCAACAGATATGTTTGTACCTGTGCCTGTTTGGAGTATTGAAATTAAGAGCAGGAAATTAAGAGTTTTGGGGTTTTTTTGTTTGTTTTTTGAAACATGTAGAGTGAGAAATAATGTAAAATACAGATCTGTTTCAGATTTGGGAGTCAAACTATGGAATAATCTTAGTGATGAGTTGAAACTGTGTAGATCTTTGTTGAGTTTCAAAAATGACCTTAAAATGTAAATCAATAAAGGATTACACGTTAGAGTAAATTTTCTTTTTGTTTTCTTTCGATATTCTGGGTTGTTTTATGGATTGTATAGGATAGGCAAACATAAGCTTTATTTCTTTTCCGGTCACTGTGTGAATTTTATTGTGTGAAACGAATGTGTGTAATCATGTATAATGATGTGTTGTTGGTTGTTTATCCACAAAAATGGTCAGCTTTTGTTATTTATATTGTATGACTGAAATAAACCATTCATATATTAACCACTGATAGTCATCAGTTAATAATGATTTCAAAAACAACATCTCCAGCCACGAAGCCTGGTCCTTCAGTAAAACATGGACTGTGCTCCAGCAGACTGCGGAGGGCAGCACAGAGCCGACAACTGTGGAAGAAACTCTTTGTTTCCAAAACACTGTTGCAGTATAATGCGTACACAGAGAGTCTGCCACCTCCGTCTGCTCTGTTTGTGCTGGCTCTTATTTTAGAGTCAGACTATAAACCGTGGGTGATGACGTCTGATAGAAAATAAGAACCCTGGGGAAAATAAAAAATATATATTACCATCCATTCACTTTGTAGACATGCTTGTTGTCTCTCTCAGGATGTAGATACCAATGCAAGTAATCATCAAAGTAGAAATAGTCAAGTTATATAGAAAGAAATACAATATATTTCACTGTTTTGTTCAGTGTGCAGGCTAAAAGCTGAAGACATGGGATGAGGATCAAAGATCCCAGGAAGAACTACAGAAATTGAACATGATATCTGAATCACAGTGTACAGTGTGTACTCTAAAGGAGACAGGACGTCAAGTGTTAGGAAGTATCACTTGTATCTCTTTACTTCCTTGTTCATGAGTTTGTTAAACAGACCGTTGTTTCCCTGACATGCAGCGTGTGTTGTTTGTGAGTCACACAGAGAGTAGGGGGATTTTAAATATCCTTGTGAGGAGAGCGGAGCTATTATAACACAGCCCTCAGGCTCACATTGAGGATCTGTTTTGACCTTCAACGACAAAAAAAGTCGGAGCTCTTCATATATCAGCCTGTCAGTCATGGATCTATTCAGATTGCAGTGGCTACTGTTTGACTTTGCCAATTGATTCATCAACTTATTTTCTGATTAGTTTCCTGACAGCTTCCCAGATCCCCTGACTGATAGCTCCGGCTCTCGCCTCCAGATCAGGCTGTGTGATGTGTCTGACAGAGGGCTCTGGTGTTAAAGGTACCCTTCACACACTCTGCTGGTCACTCACTATACACAGTACTGAGCGACCAGCAGTGACCGTCATTTTCAGCAGCACGTAAAAGCTGCTGTAAACTGGGAAATGATTCACTTTGGTGAATTAAAGCCATTTACAGTTTACAGTAGTTCCTATGCAGCAGATACAGTAGTGATTAGGAAGGAGAATGTTGCCCCCTGCTGGACAACACCAGAATGACACTCAATAAACAGCTAATGTTAGTGAAGTATTGAGCCTATGGCAAAATAATATATTAATATGTGCTGTGTACATATTTGTGCATGAAAAGTCTAACATGACTCAGCAAGATTTTCACGTGTAATGTAATGAAATTGTAAACTGTTTTCAGATTAAATTATTTTTGTAATTCCTGTTGTTGCTCAGTTCCTCCACATGACTCCACAAAGATGACTACCCCCGATAATATTTACATGTACTTTCTAGATGACTCACTTCATGTTCACAGCGCATGAATCTGCATACAAATGCCACATTTACAGATGAAACCAAATATATCCACTGATTCTGCTCAAAAAATTGTAACACAGGTTCTACAAGTCAGTGCAACTGTTACAGTGCCTCCTGCAGGCTAGAGGACCACAAGACAACAAGCAGGGGAAAAATAATGGAATATATAATTGAAAAATAACAGTATAGAAGACAATGGCAACTTTCTTAGTTCACTGAGTATTCATTAGGTCATTAAAGGGATTTTGTTTAAAGGAAAATAACACATGCTGCAATGCCCTCATACAACAACAGTTCATTTCATATTAACTCATCACTCATATAGCACACATTTGGTTATATAATGTTCAGGATTACACAGGGCTCTGATATGGTCTCAATATTGCCTGCTACTGGGAACATATCAGACTGACATTTATGTTACATCAAATGATTCCTGTGAATTCAAAATGAAGCAAGAACAGCTGTGAAGAATCCATGTCGTTTTCTATGATAATATCTCAGTGAATCAAATTACATGGTTTTTGGTTTATAGCTTTAATACTACAATGCTGAGTTATAAGGACTAAGATTAAGATTAAGATGTACATCACTGATCCCAGGCTGGGAAATGATTGTGTCACAGCAGCAAGAATTAACATGCATATAGTGTATGTACATACAACTAAAAACATGCAATGTATCTGTTTTCAATCTATTTGTGCATAATTTTACTGGTCAGATCAGTCACACTGATGTCTGTTAATATAATGAAATGCTGACTTAGTGATTAGTGTGCAAATACAACAAACACAATATAAAGGACATTTTGAGGATTTGGTGCATAGGAACAACAAGTGTATGGTATATGTATATCACATGTTCGCAACAAAATTGTTAAACAAAAATTTAATTGTGTGCCTATTTTTTGTCTGTTTGTTCTGTTTTAAGTGTTTTAAACTGTTAATAAATGTGAGCTTTTGCAAAGATGATTAGAGAAAAGTGATTAATGATTAAAGAAACACATCATGCTTACCCAGGCAGGATGTGGTCAGGTCAGCAATAAAAGCACACATATTATTTCTTCTCTTCTCTTTGTTTCTAAATCATGTTAACAAAACGTACCAGGTAGATCGATTTAGGTTGTAAAATGGTCAGTTGAATTATTTGTTGTTTCGATTACTTATTTTATTCTGTAGATAATAATCTGGACACTTTTCCCCTTTCACTCTTATGTGCAATAACCTCAAAACCGGTTTTAAGTGCAATTCTATTGTTTATCTTATGAGAGTCTATTTTATTTTATTCTATTTTATTATATTTAGTTTATTGTATTCTATCTTATTTTATATTTTATTTTTTTCCTGTCTATAAGAGTTTCTTTCTTTCTTTATTTTTATTTTATCTCTATTTTAATGTGGAAATGCTACTGGAAACTCAATTTCCTTGAGGGAGTCATCCCAATGGGATTAATAAAGCTAAGTCTGAGTCTGAGTCTCTTCTCTTTATTTATTTATTCGTTTTTATTAATTTATTGATTCATTCATATATATATATATATTTATATTTTTATATTTTTTTTCCTTACCCCTGGTTTCCAAAAGGCTAACGTGTGACGTCAGTGCCTGCCTTAAAGGCGTGAGTAATCGATCCCAGATCTCAGTCAGGGAAGAGCAATGTTTTCATGCCTGCTGACGACCTGCGGTGGTCAATCTGCCATGGCGTCCGTTATGTCGTTGATCGGGGAGGGGACATCATAGCATCGTGTGTAAACTCGCCTAAGTGAAAAGTATCTCGTGCGCTTTGCTACCCCGACTTGAATTGAATCAGATTTCTGTGTGAACCGGCCATGACAGTGGAGCAGAATGTCCTCCAGCAGCATTCTCAGAAGGTAGGCTTTCACAGGCTAACTCGCTGGCTAGCTAACTTTAGCCCAACTGTATGTAGCCTACATACTTTTAGGTCTACAAGTATTTGCAGAGTGGGCTAACCAGCGTCACGAGCCGTTGTGTTATCCTCACCGCTGCTGTTTTACTGTGGTTACAGGACACATGTTGGTAACGGTTAGGAGCCGTTTGTAAGGTTTCAGGTAAATGTGTGTAAGCTAGGCCTGTCGTTGTCTGGCTCTAAGCGTTATCCAATATTTTGCTAGCTGTTAGCCTGTGTTAGCTAACGACGCTGTTTAAAGTTGAGTGTAACCACTGCGTTATTCACCCACGGTACATAATGTACACGAGGGGTGCTAAGTAATACGCATTTATAACGCTAGCTTGCTCGGTAGCGTTAGCATACTGAAAGAACCGTGTCGTCAACTGAAATAAACAAGGCCGAGTGACAGCGACAGATTTAACGGTAGAGTCGCCGCCTTCGTTGAGTTTTAATTCCACATGACGCTTTACCGAACAAGTCTGTTGCCACTAACTAGAAGTAAAGCGTTCAGCTCCGTGGAGTGGATATCCGTGTTTGTGTGTTCAAATGCTTCCTAGGTTACTCATCCGACTTGTGATAGCTTTGTTTACAAAGTGTGGCCAGCGGCGATGCTACATAACTGAGTCATGACGCTTGATGGGGATTGAGTAGCCCGACACCAGCCAAGTGTGTAGTGGTTCAGAAGAGAAGGCAGGTTGAGAGGTTACACTCGATCGTAACTCTGTTTACGGACATGTATTAGCGATATATCCCGTTACTTGGGTATGATATTTACTCTGAGACCATGTTCAGCCCTGGTTGGTTATATGAAAACATCGTTAACCACCTTATGTATGATGTTTACTGTGCTTGTTGGATGTTGTACTACACTGCATGCAGTTCAGGGGCTTCCTAAACAAAATTTGACTTGCTTACCAATGATAAATTTGCAATGATTGGGACTATGTGATGGACTGAAGGCCACTAAGACTGGAGCTCAGACAAAAATGAATTCCTAGCCTTCCATTGATGACTCAAACTTAAAAGTAGCAGTGTAACACAAACCCCTATTATGCAGCCTGAC
Source organism: Selene dorsalis (assembly GCA_900303245.1). Taxonomy (NCBI): domain Eukaryota; kingdom Metazoa; phylum Chordata; class Actinopteri; order Carangiformes; family Carangidae; genus Selene; species Selene dorsalis. The sequence continues at coordinate 80,011 of OMNW01034969.1, read as the reverse complement.
CTTTTCCAGAGAAATGAAACCACTGTGAATAACACTAAGTGTAAAGATGGGTCTGGTTAAGTTTCGTTTTAGAAATGGGCTTTATTAATGACTCAATATTTAAGTATACATATAGGTTTTCTTAGGTTTAGTAATGTTTTAAGTGTGAGCAAGCAAAGCTGTCCAGGTCTGATGAGTTTGGACTTAAATGTGTGTGTTGTGGGTTTAAGTCTAAGTGGGTGCAGTTGCGCTCCATCATCAGTGTTACACGAGCGCAGGGTGTGGTGCAGGTTTTTCGTGTAATGACCTGTTGATAAATCAGTGAGGTCATAGCGAAGGTCCTCGGATCCTGCCAGTGCACTTTGTTTCAGCCTGCAGCTCCTTCACTTGCAGGTTGAAAGCAGCCATGAGAAGCTGGGAGCAGACAGAGTGGGACAGAGTGGGAATGCCCCTGTCTGTGACCTGCTGTGCAGCCCATCCATGCAGAGAATTCAGACTGATGACCAGCGTGTCAAACAGCCATGTCCCACGTGTCATGTGGAGATGAGAAGTGTGTGTGTATATGTGTGTGTGTCCAACAGAGTTGTTTGGCTCTACGTTGCAAACAGCAGCAGATTTTAAAAAAAATCTTGATTACTGAAGTCTTTGATGGATTTTAATTTAATTTAGGAACTTTTTCTAGTAGTTAGGTTGTTGTGATGGGAAACATTTCAGGAGACGTCAGTGTCCGTGCTTTGATCGAGAATCTTCCAGTTATTCTTAATGTCTGTGGTCTGTGACTCATGCAGTTTTAGTGTTGCTTCTGCAGCACTTAAAGTTACATAGTAATCATAATGAAATGTGTCTCCAAGGCACATAACACTTGAAAAGCACGTGGATGGTACCGTGTGCAGCTGTTCAGGTGCATCAATACAGTGAAACTCATATATTACATAGATTCATTACACACAGACTGAAATATTTCATGTCTTTATATCTTTTAATTGTAAGGATTATGGCTTACATTTAATGAAAACCCCAAATTCAGTAAATCAAGAAGTCTGCTATTGTAACCTGATGATGTCACACTCTGATCAGCTGATTAACTCCAAACACCTGCAAAGGTTTCCTGACCTGAGGCTGCTGACCTCCATCATATTTTGCTTTATTGAGATGCACCTGTGTGTCAGTGGTGTAGAGTGTGTTGTTTGGGATGTGTTGGACACCAGCATTCAACTATGAATCTGTTTGAAAATGTCAAAAAGTCAGATTTCTGCCTGCTGTACTGTCGTCCAGTTGACTTTCCCTCAGCTCAGATGGAGTAACCGTGCAGCGGGTTGTGCACTGCTGCTGTTTCTCGTACTGCTCTTAAATCAAAGTTGTGTTGGTATGATAATGTATGTGCACCAGCTGTGGCTCCTCTCTGCCTCTCTGGCAGCCAGCTGGCAGTTTAGTGCTTTACTTAGCAGAATGTTGATGGAGCTAATGAAGGGGATTGATTCAGTTTTTCATGAGCTTCGACTGTTGGCCTGATGGTTGGACATGGTTTTAACATTCCAAATGCCATTATCATCATTTTTTTATTACTTTATTTAGAATTTTATATTTTATAATGATAAAACAAACATCAAATGGAACGAAAAAAATCAAACAAGACAAAACAAGAGAGCTATCATTTTAAGGACAATACCAGAAGTCTTTCACAAATATTTTAGTCTTGCCTGGTCTACTGGTTTCCTTAGCAGGGCGCTGTGATTTCACTGTGATGTTAACAGTGTATTGTTCTTCATGGGAAGAGAGAGTTTAATGCATCATTTCAGATTTTTATGCATCAGGGACACAGGATATATCATGGACAACATGTCATTGAGCCAAAAAAAAAAAAAAGCAGAGTGAGTGGTGGAGCTCCAGGTCCTGGTTAGTGACCATCATAGCTAAACGCAGAGCTTTCTGCAAGTTGTACAGTAAATAAAGTCGTTGCAGAGCATCTGAAGGTCGCAGCTCGTGGTTGGGCTGAAGGTCTTTGTGGTTGTGTGTGTTGCTCTTGAGAGCAACATTAAAATTGCAGTCTAAAAGTCATGTAGCAATGGACAGAGCCAATAAAGGTGTGCTTCAGCAGAACAGCGCCTCCCAGTGGCTAGTATTACCATTTCCAATTTGAATAGTCATTGAAATATGTTTGAAAATGATTATGAAAACCTCAGGGTAAAGCATTGTCCAGACTCCAGCACAGCTTAATGCATAATGTGCAAACAGTCAATGAATAATGTAACTGAAGATTCATTGATACCTATGGTGTTACTCTTATGAAAACCCTACATTCTGCTGCTGTGTGCACTGTGTGCATATTGCACACAACAAAACAGCAGTCAACATATTCTCTTCATTTAAAAGTTTTGATAATAAACATTGCAAATTTTCTGTATTGCATGCTTGTATGCAGTGAGAGAGTAGTTGATAGTCATAGGAATAATAATATACATCTGCTTTGTGCTACTTTCTTGTTTACAGAGTGGGGTGGGCAGTGGGTTAACCCAGTGATGCTGCTGCTCCAGTGACAGGCCTCACTGCAGCTCTTACAGATCACATTGCAAAGGACATGATGCCATTTGAAATAGCTGAGAGGCTGCCAAAGGCTGATGAAGGCTGCCCTGCCTCATGACATAGTGCCATCACAAACATTGTTTTCAAACCCAAGTGCACAGTGCTGCTACTGTTCCTTGTGGTTCTCCAAATAAAACGCATTTCAGTGAGTATGTATCAGGGTTTTTTTTTGTTTTTTTAACATTTTAAGGTTTCATCTTTAGGAGATAGAGCTCAGTTTTGTTGTCAGACTCATGTGTTTTGTAGTGTCTTTTTGTAGTGGATTGGATCGTGGGAATTAATAGAACAGCAAACCCAAGGACATTGCCTCCACTGAGATCTTTGTATTCAAGCCTCCAGCCCAGGCCGCCCTTATAGAAACTGATGAAACTGAAATAGTAAAATGATTCACACATTTTGATGGTAAGTGTTTGGAGTCTGGAGGGAACAAGAGATTTTCTGGAAAGTGGTGGGTGGTGGAGGAGTCAAAGTGTGGGTAAGACATCTGACCTGGAGACCCCTACAAAATGTCAAGACTGTAAACACCCCATACAACTACCAGGCTTGAACAAATTATATTATAAACCTTCTTAAAAAGGGATGTATGTAGGAACATATGGGTATAAAAACCAAGGTAGACTCAGCATCACTTACCTGATCCTGGATTAAAGCAGTATCCTCCAGGTTCAGTATTTGCCCTGAGTTTGTCCACTGAATGTGTGAAGTTAAATGTGAACAGATGGCTTTGGATTCCAGGTCAGCTTGAGACCCAGATCCTTCACCACTCTGAAAGGCACAGTTTTCAGGAAATCATCATTAAATTGATCCAACTAGGGCATGAACTCATGCTCTGCCCAGTTTCTGACACAAGCAGAAATTAGCAAGGGCTCCAGTGAAGTGTTGAATATCATTTGGGACAGTGAAGGAGAAGGAGAGGACTTGGGTGTTCACTTTGACCCATCCTATGAAAATATTGCAGGATCCAAACTTCTTGAGTTTCACAGTTAGATAGGGCAGATCTTTCATATCAAAGGCCTGATGGGGGTGCATATCATACTATATATCATCATATCATACCTATCATCCTTGTCTTTCATTTTTAGCAAAGCCTAGATGTATGTTTCACTGAGAGAGGGTGGAAGCTCTTGGTTTTATTAGGGGTGTGTATTGGCAAGAATCTTGTGATACAATACATATCACGATACAGGGGCAGCGATACGATATATAACGATACTATAAGACGATATTTTGCGATTTTTTTTTTTTTTTCCTTTTTTGACTGTGCTAAGTTAACACTTGAGCATGTGATGAGCCACAGAGCTGCACTCTGAGATGTCACAGCTCTGTTGGAGTGGAGTCAGTGGGCTGAACGACTGCTGCCAACTCGCAGTCATTCAGAGTTTTAAGTGCAACACAAAAATAAACCACTGATGTGAATGTTTGCGTGTAGATGGTTCACAATCAGTACGCTATTGCAAAATGAAATAGCATGATAGTTTAATGTGTTGATGTTTTCTTACACACCTAGTTTTTATCTCAAGTCAGTGTAGGTGCAAGGACAACTTGAAAGACTTTGTAGATCTGTTTTGATTTCTAATTCCTTCCTGTAGCTCACTTAATAATCCAAATCCAGATTCTCTCTGAATGCAGCGTCCCGTTGTGAAGGGCATGTCCTCTTGTGTAGCCGTTGTCTCTGTGTGCTGTGTGTGAAATGAAGCTCCAGGGACGAGCTGTTGAGCAGGGAGGACCCATGTGAACCTGTGTTGCCTGCTGCACCTGTGAAAGCTGCTGTGCTGTTTCCTCTCACTGTAGACTTGAGACTGGCCGGACTCTGACACTAAGTGCACTTCCCCTCTTACTTGTGTATGTGTGTGTGCTGAAAGCTACTCAGTCCAGCTGAGTTTGACATCATGAGGTCATCTCATTGATAGGGACTGGCTCTGACAGTATAGTATGATCCCCTCAATCACAGCTTTGATGTATCTGTGACACAAGTGATTAAGGGTTTCTTTAAATGCAGTTGATCCCGACCAGAGTGTGTGTGGAGGAAGTTTTTCCTCTGGCTTGTGACCTTCTTGTGGCATTGAGTCAGATTCAGCACAGTGTTGGTCAAGGAGCCTGTCTTTGCCATGACTGGATATTGATAGTAAATCAGTGGTTACACTGTTGAGACCTTTAAGAATATATAAATTGACTGTGCAAAGTTGGTGCAACAATTCCCATCCCTGGTCATGTATAATCATAAATTAGTGAAAGATGTCCCCTAATCTACTGACCATTGATGTTCTGAGATGAAGCACTGTGATCCTATCTGAGTGAGGAGCACATTCAAACACTTGTCCTCCTGTTAGAGCGGCCAAATAACTTTCCAGACAACATGTGGGAAAGAGAAAACACTTGTTCTGATTTTACCACAGTTGGTGACAGAAATGTAAAATCTTTTGATTTTGTACCAAATTTCATTTTTCATTATTCTGTGACACACAGCTAATGAAAAGGGGGGATGTCAGTCAAGGGTGACATGGGGTCATGGTATAAGAAAAAAATGTATTTGCGTTTAGAAATTCAACTGTGTCCTGACAGTAAGAACCGGTGCTACAGAGACTATGTATTTTCATTCTTTATTTTCATACTGCACTTTCTCAAGAAGGGAAAGGTATTGGATTTATCTCCAGCTGTGAGCCCCAGCAGCATCACTGTTCATTTTTGCAGTTCATATTGTTATAACATTGATTTTACTATATGTATGCAAAGCTTAACAGCAGATGGACTTCCATACAAACTGGTTAACTGCAGTGAAAGTGACGGTTGTATGATGTCTCAAAATAATGATAAAAGATCCTAAATAAAAAGATATCTTACAAGTCTTTCCCTGTAGATAGACACAGTGAGGTCACTGTACCATTTGTAAAATCATGTGACTGTCACTTCAGGTATTCATTTAATTCAAATACAGGCATTTTGAAGAATCCTCTTCGTTGTCTTTTATATTTGTTAAACTTCACCTGTTGTAAACTACATCCTCCTCCTCCTCCTCCTCCTCCTCCTCCAC
>OMNW01034969.1:55358-74398 GCA_900303245.1 Selene dorsalis | reverse complement strand
CACCTCCTCCACGCGGCTCTGCTCTAAACAGCCTGTGTTTCTTTTGGCTTGCTTCGTAGCATCAGCAGACGTTACTCAACCAGTTGAGGGAGATCACGGGCACCACAGATGTTCAGCTGCTTCAGCAGGCTCTGCAGGTACATCAGGAAACACACACTCCAACAGCACATCCGACACTGTGGAAACACAAACCACACACTGAACCTGGCTTTAATTTGTAGTTTTGTTATTGTGTTATATTTTAGCATCAGCTTTATCAAACACATTGTGGTTGCAGGTGAGCAATGGAGACCTGGCTGAGGCTGTAGCTTTCCTGACGGAGAAGAATGCTAAGGTTCCTCAGCAGGATGAGACTACCTACTACCAAACATCTCAGGTGGTCAGTGACAGATACATCAGCGTGGGCAGCCAGGCCGACACAAGTGAGACGCTCACCTCGACTTCTCCAGACACCTTACAGCAGGATTGAAAAAGTTCAATTGAAGCTCTCTGTACAAAATGTCTGGATGTGAACTTGAATGCACACAGAAAATATTCAACAACTGACCTTCCATTGGCATTGGAAGACTTCCTTCAGCTTTCTTGTACACTTTCTTGATTCAGATGTCATCGACCTGACTGGGGATGATAAAGATGACTTACAGAGGGCCATCGCCCTCAGCCTAGAGGAGTCCAGTCGGGCGTTTAGGGAAACGGGCATCACTGATGAGGAGCAGGCTATCAGCAGGTGAGTGCTCTGCACACAACACCTCAGCTAACAGTTGAAAGAACAGCAGTCGGCCTTGGATGGGTGTCCCAGTGCCTCTACAGCTCTTTAAGGTTCTGTTCGCTGTGTGTTAACTCACTTATAATAATGGCAAAAAACAACAAATAACTTTCTAAACTTTCCACCTGCATCCTCCTTCTCTTTGGCTTTGATGATTTTTTTTTTTTTTTTTACATACACTGGAATTGTGAAGTGCTGAATTGACTTTTCAGTCAAAATGAACTCAGAGTCGGGGGGGTAGAGCAGGCGCCCCATATACAGAGGATATAGTCCTCGCTGCAGCCGGCCCCGGATCGAATCCCACATCGGGCGGCCCTTCGCTGCGTGTCATTCCCCCTCTCTCTGGCTCCCCATTTCCTGTCTCTCTCAACTGCACTATCAAATAAAGGCAAAAAAGCCCAAAAATATATATATATGGTTGTTCCAAGTACATGTGGTTTTTCAAACTACTGTTCAGTTGTTGTTGTTGTTGTTGTAACTGGAAGTACCAGGGGCACGAGGCCAGACTGAACTCTTGAAATGAGAGTAATTTGAAGCTTGATGCATTCTGATCTGGAGTTTGACTGTGTAAGAAAGGTTAGAAACAGTTAGAAATAAGAAACTTGTTTGTTTTTTTTAAGATTTCAAAGGCCAAACGTGTCTGCAATTGAAGAATCACCCATATATGGAATTTTGCTAGTAAAGAAATAAGATTGAAAACATACAACTTCTTTGTAGGCTCTTCAGCTTCTTTGTAGGAAAAGACCAAATAAAATCCATTCAGTTTTGAGTTTGAGATGAATATCTAATGTTCTGTTTAAAAGAAGCTTGAGGTCACACCAAAAGGTCTGACTAATGGAACAGCCCTGAAACAGACGACTTAATGACTTCGCTGTGTGGTGACTCTAAAGTCTTCACAACATTCAGCTTCAGAAAATGTGCGTCACACCAGCTGACAGATGACTGGAGCTCCCTCTTACAGACCGGGTCAATGTCTGGGTTAACCCCCACCGCGCAGGGGCATTGTCATCAGAAGGTTTATGAAGTAGACAGAAGTCCTGGCAGAGTCTACAGTCAGCAGTACACAAACAGCGACTCAAACAGTGGCATTTCCAATCCACATGAGAACAGGACACACAGCTGGTTCACTGGTGTTCCAAATATTTTGTCCACTCCATTAAAATAAGCAACACTTTTTAAGATGATGCAAAGCAGGGCTGTTCACGTGGGAGAACAGTTAGAGAGCACAGTTTCAAGTCACGAGTATCATGTTCAAGTGCAACTCTCAGTCCCACCCTGGTTGTATGTGAGCAGGACTTGTGATGTGTTGTGAGTCACTGATCAGTGTTGTGTTGAGCTGTTGAACCTGTTGCTTCTGTACAAACACGTCTGAAGCGTCATTATCTATTTATACTGTCATGGAGAGGAATGAGGCACCAGAAGGTTACTAGGTGGTGCTGATCTGATGTGACTGATAACACCCATTGACGAGGCCCTGATACCATCATCCACGTCATCAGCCTCTGCTGTGGAGCTGGTTTGTTTGTTTAATTATTCTACACAAACACTGCTCTCACAAAGCAGTAGCTAATTATGACTTTCATTACTGGGTCATTACCACTTCATCAAATGCTCAACTGATGAATCAACCAGTTCTCAAATGGAAAAACAAAACAGCCAGTTAACAATTAGTAAAATGTTATATATAAGTTGCAGTGGAAGAAATAAACTTTCACTAAAGGAGGCTTCAAATTCTTCTGCTTGGCCAACCTACTCTCTGAAGTGCTCTAATTTTGTTAGAGCAAAAATGTTTCCTAAACTTATGTCAATTACTTGCAAACATTTGTGATTCCAGTCGTAGGTGTTGTACAGCACAAAGCATCAAACAAAAGAAAAACATATACAGCACAAAATTAGGTTTATTATTTCTTTTATATCTATCCATTTCTTAATGTTTTCTTTTTCCACTTGAATTACCTGCTCAGGCCTCTACACAGGAATAACTGACACGTTTAACTGGTCACAACCGGTGGGAACCAGTGAAAAGCTGCTTCATTTTAAGAACTGTTAAAACTTCCTCAGACATGCAGAAATAACCCAGCAGTAGCTTATATCATTTGTTGTAACAGATCATTTTATTTAAAAAAAAAAAGAAAAAAAAAAAGGTATTACATAGATGCAGAAATATTCTGTTTAAATACAATCTAAAATCAATCTTTTATATATTTATATTTTTCATAATACTGGGAATTGACTACTTTTTAAAACAGTTTGCATCTAGTTACAACTCTATGACCAAGTAGCGATTAGCATGGCAGCTACAACAAAAGCGTATTGTAGAGTTTGTATACAAATACACACAGGACAAACAATAAAACACACCTTTTTGCTGGTATCAGCTCCTCATAAATAATGTAAATCCAACAACTGTGAACGAGAAGGACACATCCCATCAGCCGCCTGTCCTTCATAAATACAACAAAAATACTTCTCTGATCTTCTCTGATGCTTCCTATCACACGTTAGTTTGTCTGGAGTGTTTTCAGTTTGAGTCCTCGAGGCTGCTGCTTTTCTGCTCAGAGCCACAATTGCAGAGTCGGACCATGATGCTTTGCAGGCTGGGCTCCACAATACCAAGCAGGGGCCTCTGGGAGGGGTCTCCGTTCCAGCAGGCCTCCATCAGCTGCCAGCACTCCTCATCAAAACTGGGCAGCCGCTCTGGTCTGGCACCTGAAAACGACATGGACACGTGAGTCTCATTCAAACACACACAGCTGTGAGAATTACACACATGCTTTGTTTGTTAAACTGTTAAGTCAAGATGGCCAATCAGAGAGGTGTCAATTAAACTGGTGTGAGCTCAGCAACCAGACTGAAACACACTCCAATCACTTGGTGCATCTCATGTGATGTGAAAGCGAGAAGACAACCACAGGGTCCAGTCTGACTAATTCTCAGAATGACTCCAGAGAATAAACCGACGCACTTAGAAGCACAACGGAGAATTTTGATTTCTGCCTGTTGGTCTGTTTAACAGTGATTCATTCATTTGTGTAATGTCATGTTTACAGCTTTTGGTTGTTGGTCTGCCTTGACCAAACTGTAAACAAAGATGGACAGTGGGTTCTGACATCACCATCTGACCAGAACCTCACACTGCAAAAACTCCTAACTAAAACACGCAACAGTCAAAGAGGGGTGCATGTTGAGCTGAGTTGAGCTAAGTGGCAACATGTGGCCAGAGTACGCTGTCAGTCAAAATGGCCACAGCCTTTAATTGCTTAAGCTTTAATGCAATTTCATTTTATAAACATTCACTCCCCATTACAGTTATCATGAAGGAGGACACTGGCCATCGAGACCAAAACCATTTTTTTGTCATTATCATTACACAACATTAGAGTCTATGGGGACCGACCCGTTCAGAGCCAGAGGTGCAGTGTCTGATACAACCAGGCTTCACTTTTCAGCCTCAGAAGTTGTGGCTTGGTGTGACCATGAACCTGGCCAGCACAAAGTCAACAATATAGACTAAGTTTTTTCCATGGCCTGGACCAAACTATAGTTTGTGAATATAAGCTTACCTTTTTTAACATTGTTCCACAGCTGGTCCTTACTGGAGCATTTCTCAAAGGCCTCTGGAAGTTTCACTGAACCAGTGCAGAGGTACCAGAAAAGAATCCCAAAGGCATAGACATCCACAGAGTTATCATACTTTCCTGTTAGGAGAGGAGGACACCTTAAAAAGTAGTTTAACCTTCACATGAGATGTAACAACAGATTCGTCTTCTTTAGCGAATAAAAAATGTACAATCATGTAAATCAACATTGCTCAGTGAAAGGTGCCTGTTTTTTCTGACCAATTAATCTGTTTAAAGTTGTCCCCCAGGAGCTGCATCAAGATGTGATTATGGACAGTGTGACTGCACAGTATTCATACCTGTAAACAGTTCTGGAGCCATGTGGATGGGAGTTCCCACAATACTGCCAGACATCATGGCCTCTGGCTTACAGAAGCCCAGGTCAGTGATCTTTGCACGGTTTTGTTTGTCCAACTAGAAGACAGCAAAAGAGTGGAAAGCTTGTTTGGTCAGGTAGAGTAAACAGATGGAAAAACTAAATGTACACCCTACAGAGGGTATATGATCTTCATCAGTCATTTACTGTGGGATCAGGTCTGTTTCTGAATTTAACAATAATATTAATAAAAAAAAGACATTTCAACCAAATTATCCAAAAATATTTTTGAGCCAATTTTTTGTAAGTTCATGTGTCATCTTAGCCACAGCTTCTAGATCAATGATATTCCAGTGAAATGTAAACAAGTATTGGTAGGCTAGGTCCAAACTGTGGACATGGTGCTGTCAGGGTACAAATGTACAATGATGTCAGATTTTCTTGTTAAGGGTGTGGGTAAAGTTTTTTGTTTTATCAGTTGACTGAATCTTAACAGAAAACATTTATCAACAGACTGTTTGTTGTTTTTATCCAACAGACCACATTCATTCATTTGACACCTGATATAAATTCACAAAACCAGGCAGGTAACAGGTACATCTTCTATCATATGACAGGTTGTAATCAGGGATGCACTGATCTAATATTAAGATCACTTATCAGCCCAGATACTGACTAAATAACTAGATTGGGTACCAGATAATGTGGCTGATTCATCACTTCAGTTCTATGTTTGTGAGGGGTGCTACATCACGTGTCAGCAGCAGGCGCAGCACGCAGGTAGACATCAAACACAGAGCAACAACGTTTTACAAAGTTAGGGAAGTAATGTTAAAGTCAAGCCTGATGCCTTCACTGTCCTCCACATAGCAAAGTATACAGTTTATTAATTCAACAGTGCTATCGGATCAGTATCGAGTATCGGCCGATACACTGAGCCCAGGTATCGGTACCTGCATTGGGACTGGAAAGGCTGGATCTGTGCATCCCTAGTTATGACGCAGCATTAACACATGATAAGCTCCACAGACTCCACTGGCTGTGTAATGCACCTGCACTGACCTGGAGTCTGGTCTGGACTTACCAGAACATTCTTTAGCTTTATGTCTCTGTGCAGGAGCCCCTGACTGTGCAGGAAGCGGATGCCCTCCACCACATCCAGTGCAATCTGAAGTCTCTCCCTCAGTGATAAACCAGCCTGGCACAGATGAACAGAGTGGAGAGAGAGAGAGAGAGAATAGGAGGAGGATGGTAAGACTTTATTAATTTAACAATAAAACATTCCCCCTTCTGTTCACTGGATCACACAAGTCACCTTCAAGCCAGTGTAGAGGTCTCTGTGGAGCCGCTCCATGATGAGCAGCACGGCAATACTGGAGCCGCCTCCATAGGTGTGATCGATCACAGAGCCGTGCAGGTCCACAAGCCGCTCATGCTTGGGCAGAGACCTGAGGCAACACACACCCAGAGAGGCGAGGGAGGAAAATTATGAACTTCATCTACGAGCAACTAAATGTTGACCAGGGCTCACAACAGCCTCAAGGCCCAACAGTCAAAACTTAATGATAGAAACTGGGTGGAGTTTGACCTGAAGAACAAGGCTGTCATGTCAAATAAAAACAGTTTTGCCCTTGATAAATGAACCTGTTTGAGCTGTCTGACATCTTGTATGCTCACCTGAGTGTAAGAACCTGCTCGTTGTAAGTCAGAATTAAAATGACTCATCGACAAACAGGATTGCAGCAGTCCTGTTTGAGCAGCTGTCGTGATGTGTGTGTGCGTGTGTGTGTATGATTTTTTTTTTCTTTCTTACACTCTTTGTTTCAAACTTACCTCGTGTAGTGAAATTCTAAAGCCAGGTCGTTCCAGTGTTTATCGTCAGGTGGTACCACAGACTTTAAAGCACAGGGGTAGTGTCCTCCCCAGCTGTCACACAGGTACACAACTCCATACTGGCCCCGGCCCAGCTCTCGGCCCAGCTTTGGCTTACCTGTCAGGAAACAAAAAGTGTTTTTTAACCTCAAAGTAGAATAAGGTTGCAGAGATAAAAACAATGAAAGACTATTTCTAAGTAAATGTGGTTTTCAGATACACATGCTGAGTGTGTTTTATGTCTGCAGAGGAGGTTTAATAATAGCATCACAAATAACACATAAAATTAACAGAAATTTGGAGATGTTTTTTGTTTTTCTTTGCAGCCACACATGAACAGTGTGCGAGTGTAGTTTTGTAAAGAACTTGTTAACAAGGGGAGGATTTGGTGAGGACTCACCGTGCAGCAGCACATCCCGCAGGGAGCGGCTCTCCAGAGACAGCCGGGCCAGGCGAGGGGCGTGGTCCTTCCTCACACGCAGCCACAGGTCCTCCGTGCGCTCCAAGCGCCCCGTGTGCCCTTCCTCCAGCTACAACAAGACATGACATCTGACAGTCACAACAAGAGCTACCACTGCTTCATTTGTCAACTGTCATCTTGACTTGCTGCGACCCGTCATACTGTCGCCATAACAACACAAAAACAAAGTAAGCACGAACTACAGTATATGCTTAACATTTCAAGATAATACACGGAACCACACAACCATTAGTCAATCACTGCCCTCCAGACTCCAAAGCTTCAACTAAAATACTGACAGCAGTCGCTCTGGAACCAAGGTCAACCAGAGGTCACGTCAGCTCAGGTGACTTCTGTGGCAACGCCATCATTTGTTTAAAACATCTGTCAGATCTGCTCATCCTGGGTGAGGGATCCCTCCTCTGTCTCTCACCCTGAGGTTTCTCCTGTTTTTTATTTGGGAGTTTTTCCTCAGTAGATGTGAGGGTCTAAGGGCAGAGGATGTTGTCATGATGCTGTGTAAAGCTCTTTGAGTCAAACTGTTTTTAAACATTGGATGTACTAATAAAATTACCTTGCCTTGAAGGGATAGTTCAACATTTTTGACAAATTTGCCAGTTGCCATAATCCCTATAGTCATAGGGGCAGGTTCATTACCTTTAATTATCAGTGCATGTTGTTTTGAGATCTGTGGGGCAGAGATGTGAGCTGCTCAGCAAACACAATGGAGGTGAACGGTACAAAGTCCCCTGTCCCTCAAAACTCATCTAATACATAATCCAACAACTCCAAAACGCTCTGGTGCACAAGTTCTGACCTGCACATTCACCACGCTATGAAATAATAATGTAACATTACGAGACAGAGTTGTTTTTGAGGCAAATCCATAGTCAGAACTACATTCCAGACATGGCTGCTGGGCCGAGTGATTTCAAAACTTTGATCGGTTCAGTTTCCTCACCTTTGCTGCTGTTCTCATTCACTTTCTTGTGAAGGTCCAGTTCTATACACTGCAATTTGATATGTGCCCAGCTGGGACTTTAATGACAACATAAGATCAAACCATGGAGATGCTATATTTAGTAATCAACATTTAACACTGATTTCTGTGGCAAATTCCTTTGATCCCCATCAGATCAGTAAGACACTGATGGCTTCATATATGTGAGTTATTAGCTCTCAGAGGTGTTTCACTCCCATCAAATTTGTTTCATTACATAATTGTTAGGTGCCAAATTAGATAACATTTTCATCATTTTGCAATCACGTAATCCATCAGTAAAGAGTAATGGATAAAATCTATGCCCTTTTTCAGCATAATCTCATAATTTGCAAAAGGAAAATCCACATTTGCAATAAAGTGCGTTCAGTGTTATGACGTTAGTAGCAACAATTATTCATTTAACTGACTGGCCAGTAGCCACTAGTTACAGTTTTAGCAAGAAAAACCACATGACATGAAGAACACATCTGATCTTCACTGTCCTTTTCTTCACTCATCTTTTATGTCCTCACTGTACACAGACTTAAGTTTGAGATCACGCTGTACTGATAAAAATGTACAGTAAAATAACTACGATGTACAACACTGCAGGCTGTGACCCAGCTGCCACAGACTGAGGACTGAAGCCCAGAGCTTCTGAAAGAAGAAGCAGACTTAACAACACACAACGAGGGCCTGGAAACTGGACCAGGCTGGTTTACAATCACCAGTCCACAGATGCTACACTCTACACACACTATGGGACTATGACATCACACTGTTAAAATGTAGTCAAAGTTCTGAATCTTTTTGTCTTTTGGAAAAACAACCCTACAGTACTTTAACATTCCTACCAGGAAGGCTTTATATTCCTCTAATAATAACAATCCAGACTTCACACTTTGCATTCAGCTCCATCATAACACCTCCTCCACCTCACACAATGCTAACGTGCTACAGCCTCGACCTTTCATCCGTCATTCTCCAACGCTCTTTGTTTTAATCTGGTATTTTCCACAGAAACGTGACAGGCACATGTCATGTTATCAGGGTCATCAGACTTGTTTCAACTGATCCAGTCACTCACTCACATAAAGACCTAAATGAAATTATGTTATTTCTGCCCATAAAAAGCTCCTAACTTGAAAACCATCAGTCAACATCTGCCATTCTATAAGACTGTCACAATTAACCAGTAGATTTTTGTAACTGCATTTGAATTAAAGAATGATCAAGTATGAAAATGTAGCCAGTGATGTGATCCACACCGTCTGTCATGTGATGATTATCATCAGAGCAATTTAACTCAAACTGATTTGTTAGGCACTTCATGGAGGGAGTCACAGCTATTTGCACATTTGGGTTAAACAAGGAGGGAGCAGGGGTGAGGGGACCTGAATGAGAGCCACCCACAGCTGTCTGACATTGTGTTTTGATGAAAATAAAGAGTGAAAGCTTACAATACATCCAGATGAGTCAGCAAAGAATCAGTGACATGCTAACTTAAATCAGTAACGCAGCAGTACATTCCCTCCGCTTCTCTACTCTTTCTCTCTCTTGTCCACTGACTCGACTCAACTCTACTGGCCTTCTTTGGTTTTCCATAAAATAAAATTGAGGATATAACCCACTACAGGTACTTTTTCTGGCATCAACCCTGCAGACTACTGACCGGTCGGAGAAAACTGTCACCACTGTGTCGTCATGGCACAGGACAACATGTTCTAAACTAGCCAACCATTTTAAAAACACATCTAATGTACTAATGTGGCAAAGCATCTCTCACTGTCTGTTGCAGGTCCACAAAAAAGACAGGCGTAGCTTATTGTCATGGATGAGTCTGTCAGTGTTTAGGAGGGAGGATATCACAAAACATTCTGTGCTGAACTACCGTACTTATTTTTAATCAATTAAAGCTCCTACTAAGAACTTTCAGTTTGTGTTGATTTTGTGACCCCTGTGGACAAAAGCGGTAGTGTTTTGCTGGAATGAAGACTGCATTTCCCATGAGCTCTAGCGCATATTGTCGTAAAGACGCTTATCTGGCTCGCGCGTGCCGTCACTGGTCTGAGTGCAGTAAATCGTTTCGTCTGGTGGACTGACCCAACCACTGCCTCCCAAATATAAAGAGTTACACCAATTAGAAATAGCTTATCTTCCAACCAATGGCCTCATTTGCTGTTGTAGGTCATACTGAGCCATCAGCAGAAACCAGGTGCTTTTGTATATCCAGTTAAAAGTTCTTTGTAGAGGCTTTAAATCAATTGTTAAACAAGACCAAAAACCAAATATTTTCAATTTATAAGGACATTAAACTGAGAGAAGATGTAAATATTCACATTTTAGCAATAAGAACCAATGAAGATGTTAGATGAAATGATGAATCAGTTGCCAATAACCAAACCATCTCACATTCAATTTTATAGTAAATCTGAAGATGGATACAATCAGTGAAAGATCTTCATTTCAATGTTATCACTGTAAGTCTTTGAAGATGGGCAGTAGTGAAAGTAAAGTACTGAATGAGAGATAGGGACTAAAGGAAAAAAAAACACCAAAAAATGGAAAGGAGAGGACCTGGCGCAGAGATGCTGCAAACGCCTCATGGGAACTGTTGAGTCGGGTTCTGAACTGGGAGCAGATGCTTCGGGCCAGTTTGGCAGCACTGAGACTCTCTATCGCATCTTGGGCCACTTTCCGCTTCCACTCTGGAGTGATGGCCGGGGGGTTGACAAAAGTAATCCTGTGGATTATCTGCGGGGAGGGCACAGAGTTCAATGGTAACCATCCATTTGTCCTGCGTTTTAAAAGCACTAGAGCTGAATTGTGGAGACACTGACCTGTTTGATTTGCTCCCAGACGAGTCGTGTGACAGAGGATCCTGAGTGAAAGGTGACCTCCACATGATAGGCAGCATTTAATAACTGTGACAGATGAGAAAAAAACTGTGAATGTAAAGATTCCAGAAAACATCTGAGCCCACACTGAAGCCTTTGTTTTGGATTCTTCTGTTCCTTTCTCCAGCTTTCTTAATGCACTTTCTAACGTTGCTAATGAAAGTGGTTTACAAATACACCTTGCATCATGACATAAAAAGCAAAGTTTATAATCATGCCTAATAAACATGGTTATCATATGTATCTGCATACTATGTAAGGTTTGTCTTTTTCAGAGATACCACCCACCTGTTTGAGGTGATTGGAAGTGATATTGTGAACAGAGGAATCGATGTTGGACTTCTCCAGACTGTTGAGACATCGCTCCAGAGTTCCTACAAAGCTCTCCCTGAGATAATCCACAGAGCTGATCAGCTTATTGGCAACAGCCTGATTTAAACGCACCACAATCAGCTCCTGGATTTGGTGGATGCAAGACTTTATCTCCTTGGATGAAACAGGCTCTCCATTAGTTACAATGATGTCTGTAATTGAAAGAAAATAATTTGTTGGTTAATGTGTGTTTATGTAGCTGATGAGAAGTTTTGTTGAGGTAATATGAAAGATATCAGTATGAAGCAATCACTCAATGTTGAACATAATTTGCTGACACACGACAGCAGGGGCAACTAGACTCTGTGCTCCATCAGGTATGAAATGACTGAACACAGGAAGGTATTACAGATTCATATAAGAAAAAGACATTTAGCCGTTTGTACATGGAACATGAGGCATGAAGCATCTCCTCAGCCAGTGTCCTGTCCACTGGGCTTGTGTTTGATTTGTATGACTCTTGGGTCATTGATATAACAAGAGGAAACAGACGCACTAGGCACTATTTTTATTTTGGAAAAAAATCACATAATATAGAATATTCAGTTGACCATCAACTGAATGAAATTTCAGTATTTATACTGCTAAAACATATTATATTGTCAAAAGAGTTTTGTTTTAATTCAATATATCTCAGTGAAACATGTGTATCTCAAACACCTACACCAAATAATACAAATCCTGCCACAGCGAAATACACATTGTTCACTGGGACTTCATAAGGATAGAGGGTATACTGTACAGGTTGTAAATATATAACATATATATGAAGGAGTTTCTTACAATCAGTTTAGTGGCTTATGTGTGTTACACATTGCTGCAAATGGTTTCACACTAGTTCTATATAGTAAAGGTGGCAGAAAAGTGTAAAGAAACACACTAATGTGCCAACATGGACAGAAGAAAAGGAGACTTTGGACGTGGATGAAAAGAATGCAACATTCAAAAATGATTTGTCTTAAAATTCTACATTATTTATGAAGAATGAAATCCATTTAACATGTTGGTAACATCAGGGATACACAGACCCTGAATGTAAAAATAAACTCTGTTTACAAGTAAATCCACAGGGCACATTTGAATTCTTTATATAAGAGTTGGTCACATTTCCTATGTCCATTTCCTATGTCCTTCTAGATGTCTTTCTCCATCTATACCTAAAGGTAAAACCATGGAAGTCAGTTCCCTATTTAGTCACTTCAGCAATACCATAGATATAGGAGGAAATTGATACAATGAAAGCTCTTTGAATAGGCTGCAGTGTGGGTACCACAAGTCAGACATCTTCTTTGGACACATAATAAAGAAGGCATCTTTTCTTATTAACTGAAGAGCGCAAAATAAATAAGGCAGATGTGTGGTCTTTGTTGAGTAATCAAAGCGGAAGCTACTGAACCAAATATAGAGCTTCTTAGAATCTAAATTCAAGATTTGCAGAAAGCTCATAATTCAGTAGCCAAAATAAACACTAAAAGTATAAAACTCTCCGTGTCATGCATTTTTTTTGTGTTTGTGTGTTTGTGTGTGTGTGTGTGTGTGTGTGTTTGTGTGTGTTTGTGTGTGTGTGTGTGTGTGTGTGTGTGTGTGTGTGTGTGTGTGTGTGTGTGTGTGTAACTTTTTCACCGTTAAATCCATCTCCACTTGTAGACTGAGTGAAACAACACAATCATAAATGAAGATCAACACTGAGGCTTCTTAACAACATGTCAGGATTCATTTGACAGCAGCAGAAACACCTTCAGAGAATCAGAAATCATCTTTGCTGACCACACACACCATATTAATACCACAGCATTTGATAAACTATTGTGTCATGATTAGGGAAGAGAATCGATAGCGGGAGCACTGATAATCTAACAGACCACCTGAATAAATGGAAACTGTCCATGATTACAAAGCTCTGCAACATTCATTCAAAAAGTCCCTGGATTGTTTCTGAGCGAGTGACGGAGCCAGAGAGACAGAGATTCTGGGGTGAGAGCAGTAACTATCTTGTTCAGTGTCCAGAGACTCATAATAAATGAGTGTTGTCAAAAACATAGGCCTTCTTTTTTTCAAAACAGAACATCCACAGGAATTGATAGGGAAACCACTGAACAATCTGACTGATACACCGAGTCTATATCATATAACATCTATATCAATGAACTTTTATCAATTCCACAGTCAAACTATGTTCCCTACAAAATCAAGTCAAATCACAAGTTTGAAAATACATTAGTCATTTATTTGCTTGTCCTTACACCTCATCATGACAAATACAAGGAAGTGAGATTGGAAACACCTCGACCAAGGGGTCCCAGCTCCCAGTGGTTTGCATATCTTTGTGATTCTACAATCAAACCACTGGATTTCACACAGTTACACAGGAGTTTTCTTTCCATACTTCTGTTTTTGCAGCTTGTCAGTCATCACTGACCCAGACTGGACTAAATGACATCATAACTACTGTTTCAGTAGCCTGATCAGACTTCAGCATCATCAGCACTCTGCAGACCTTCTTAAACCTCTTTTCAAGATTATTAAGTATGTCATCAAGTAATGGATCTTGTGACTTTAAATCAGGGCTGTGCAATTTTGATTTTGGCTCCAAACGATTTCAAAACTTGTACAATGGGGGAAAAATATTATTTTGTCATTTGGCATTGTGTGAGTAAGCCCAGACTCTAGGGATTTCACTCTGAAAGAGAAGCACATGCACAATTCCTGAACTGCGCTGCCTACACTGTGAACGAGGCAGGTTGTGTGTGTGGTCTAAAGTATTTAGACATCAGCGCGAGTGAAACAGCTCTGTAGAAAAGAAAGGTAGAGGAGGTTCTCTAGTATGGGAACATGAGGACAAAAACATATACAGGATTTTCCCTCCCACTGTAAGACTTAGCAGCAACAGCTCAATGTTTCTGCCCACTGACCAAGCCCAATGAAGAAAAAACCTTCTGCTCGTGCCCTTGAAGCAGCAGCTTTATAATGCCCACAACAACGACATCTTTCTACACATGAATGATGCTCATCGTTCTACCAACACTGCTGCAAAAATGATAGGTCTTTCCACACCCAACCTCAATGAACTCATTAACAGTGCCATTATATGCTTCATAATTTCAATAGAACAGGAAACCACACACCCACTCAATGAACATCTAACCCCACTGCCCTCAGGGCATGGGTACAGGGAGGGCGCAGGAGGGGCCCACTTTGGAAGAAGGCTGATACCTTCAGGCTACATCCCTAAACAGCAGACCCTGCTGAGTGTGATCAGAACAGTTTTAGGGTTGATGGGAATTGTTGTCTTTGCTGTTTTTGTGTTTGAAGTATTGTCAACTCTATTGTTGCTGTGTTGTCGCATCTGTTGTGTTTTTTGCCAAAATAAGTGCAATGCTGTGAAAAAGAATTTCTCCTTGCAGACAATAAAATTCAGCCCCCCCAAAAATGTGCCACTCAGCACAGGCAGTCCTTAGTGAATTGGTCTGTTAGTCCAATAAAAAAAACTAAAACAAGCTAATAAATGCATCATGTTTCCAAAGTCAAAGACATAACAGTATAAATAATCACGATTTCAATATTTACCAAAATAATCGTTCTGATTTTTTCCATAATCCAGCAGCCCTCCTTTAAATGTAATAATTCATGTCTTTATCGAATTTAATTTTTTACATACACTACCTCTGTTTTTCATGAATCACTTTCTAACCTTGTGGGCCTTAAGCCAGGTTGTTTCCTCACTAACCTGTAAACTCCAGGTTGGCAGCATCCTCCAGTAACTGCTCCTTCATGCTGCTGAGCGTCTCCACAATCATCTCCTTCATCTCTTCCTGTTTGCGGTTGGCGATGGCCATTAGGGAAGTGAACAGCTCGCCCTCTTTCTCACGGGTGTACTCCAGCCTGCGGGGTGTTATCTGCAGGTCCCTCTGCATGTCAAAGGCCTGCAGGGAGGTGAAGCAAAAAAGGACCAAGTCTGAGAGGATTTTCCAGGGGCATAGGGGTCAGTGTAGATCAGCAGTTCATACAGCAGTAGCAACATCTGCCATGAGTATGAAGCAGTAAAACAACCACAGGCATTTAGATCAGCAGTGCGATGAGGTATTATCCTCTAACCTGGTTGATGAACAGATCTAGACAGCGACAGTGGAGCCCATTGAGCAGGTTGGCAGCCTCCACCTGCTGGTTTTGAAGCACTTGACGAGTGAAAGGCACCAGCAACCGATGCAGTCTATCAAGGGTCTCTCCCAGCATGCTCTGGGGCTTGGCACCTGGGACGGGCCCCTGTGTAGGGGCACCACAGGAGCAGTTTCCAGTCGGGCTATTGAGGAAACCAAGTGACAACAGCTGCTTATGGAGCGTGCTCTTCTCCCTCTCTTTCTCCTTCTCTGAGCGGCGGCTGGGTTCAGGGGAAGCTGCTGGCATAGTGTGAGGGATGCGGACAAAACAGACGGGAAAGGGCAGCAGCTCTTTGACCTTCCACAGCTCAGCCACCTGCTCTGTGCTCAGGGAGTCCTGGTTGATGGCATAGAGTATGATGGGGATCACGCTGTGAGTGCAGTCCTCCAGGGCTTCTCCTATGGGCTGGACACTTGAACAAGGCACCACCATGACCTTTGCTTCCTGAGGGGGATGCAGAAGGAAATCACAAAAATATGAACAATAAACAAACTGTATGCACAGACAGTTATCAGGAAAAAAGGATAGTTCACCCAAAAATAGTTGACACTCTTCCCACTACCACTACACACAAGGAGGATACCACTGTATTTATTTGAAGCTTGTGGAGATCTCTACCACTGAACAAAAAATTAACGCTGAATGGCATTTAAAAAGGATAATAACAGATAATACTTATTTTATTGTGCATTCAAAAGTAGCCTGGTCCCTTCATGTTGTGTTATTTTGCAGCCTTAAGCTAAAATAAGAACCATTCACTTTTCCCTCATTTATCTTCACTCAGTAGGACATAGGCCACCGTGCTCTTAGTAACCCTGAGCAGTGCAAGGGTTGATGTTTATGGACTATTTATCAACCCCTGCACTGCTGTTTTTATTTGTTTATTTGTCTGGTGCTTTACTGAAATATTATTTGGTTTTAATTAATGGAAATACATCAAAATAATCATTAAAGGAAAACTGCACCAGGAAATTTTTGTTTCTTTACCCAGCTCAATAAAATCCTGTTTCTGACCTTGTAGGCAGTTACTTCCTCTTTATGCTTTGGATTTTGCTCTGTCAGCTCTAAGAACTTATACAGAAGTGTGTGGCTTCCCACATCATGTCCAATTGGCTAAATTTAACACAGGTGGGCGATAAACATGTAGCAACATCTCAGAGATTCTCAAGAGAAACAGGAGGAACCTGAGCTCAACTTCAAGTCAGTGACATAGCTCAACACTTACACTCGCTTTTTAAAAAAAAAAAAATTACATTTTAAAGAAAAATGTAAAAAGTCTTTTCTTCAGTTTAAATTGTTTAGTTATATTACTTGAATCTCAGTATTGTTAAAATTTACATTATATATCCATATGTCCAAATATGTACGTAGGGTGTCCTAATTTTTTCACATGACTATATATCATTGTAAAAAATTTCAATTTTGTCCGAAAAGTTTTCAAAATGTTCTAAAGTTCTGTTTTCACTTTATCATTTTCAAGTGTTGAATAAAGATTGATGGGGGGAAGCAAGCATTTTTAACTGTAACATGACAAAATGTGGAAAAATCAGAGGGTCAATGAGGGCATCCTCAATGTAACAGTAACAGTGGATAAAGAGTTGAACTGTTTATTTGAGCTGATTTGTTTAGGTTATTCAGGCTCATAGCTTTACTCTCACTGATCTCATCCACATTGCTTCATTCTGCAGAAGTTGTCTGTTTCAGTGGAAAAGTTAAGCTAAACCTACATTACGCTACCAACACAATGACAAGAACTGCACAGAGAAAACTAGTGCATTTAGAGCGTTTAGCATCATGTTTCCCAGGAGTTGGTGCAGACTGAATGATAATGCATCTCTGCTATGTAAACAGACAACTGTTTTATAAAAAGCTGGCCACATGTATAGAAGAGGATAACATATCAGTATTGTAGTCACAGTTTGTCTGAGAGTGAGCCCCAAAACATCAATTATTATATAGCCACTTATCTTTCCAAAGAAATCCATTAAAGAAATCAAAAATTTTTGATTTCTAGACACTGAATATTTTCTGTGCACTTTAGATTTAATGTCCTGACATTAAATGTAGAAGACTCAACAGCAAAAGTTAAACGTATATTATTCAAAAGAATGGTTTAGGCAAAGAGAGCATAATTTTCAACTTAATATGTTTAAAGGTATTCCACTGTAGAAGAAAAAAAGCACACACATCACATGCTCCTTCTATTTCTGAACACATAATGACACATAAATATTTGTGGTGGTCTTGGGAATGTCTGTAATAGGGCAGAAAAATGACAGAGGGACAGGCTTTGCATAAGCCTTGATAAATAATGACATTTACAAAAATAGACTGGAAGGGAGATTTAGAGAGAAAGAGGGAGTGTGAGGGGGGGGGCAGCCAGAGAAAAGAGGCAGAAATGACCAACAGCTACACAAAGGAGACAGTCAGTCCTGTCTCCTAAGAAACAAGAGCAGAGCCCATCTGAGCAGTCTCTTTGGAACAGAGATAGCCTGCAAACATTTGCACACAACCAATCGAAATCAATTCAATGTCTGAATTGCTTAAATACAGCCATTCAACAGAATGTCTGTGGGCTATTTTGAAGTTACTCTTTTGTTTTACATGTCTTTCAAAAGTCTGAACTAGCCAACATTGCTACTAGCATCTGACCCCATCCAACAGAATAACATGCTCAAGACAAATGACCGTTGGGGAAATGATCATTTTCTTCTGTTTTTTGAAGGTGGCTGCTAATATCACAGCTCTTTGTTAACAAGCAGACTGTCTGATGTGAATTCGTGGAGCACCAGCCGTGGACTTAAGAGAATATACAACTGAAAAGAACTGTAGAAACATGATGATAGGCCAGCCCCCTCACTGTCTCTGTCTATGGCTAAGAGAAGCTAATTAGCAAGTTGCCTCTCATCTGCTGGCCTCTAGAGCAGGCTGCTGTGATTATGACACACATGTGTGAATACCACAGTGAGCAGAGAGATTCTGTGCCTTCATTTACTCCCACCTAAACATATTAATCCTCTGTTCATTTAGCAGAAAGAACTGCAGCTTTCGTTTACGACCACAACGTGTTTACTGAAGAACATGAACAGACCCACAGCTGTTAAAATGACAAGCAGGTTATAACTCAAGCTGCAGGTTCCTTTTTCAGCGAGTATGGGCAAAAAAATACAACATTACTTTCACTGTGCACTCTGGTAGCTTACCCTGTAGAGCACTTTCCACTTAGGCTTAATCCTTAGGCTCTCTCTACTTACTGTCCCTGTCAATAAATGTGTTAAAGCCCCAAAATATCTTGATTTGATGATTTTCACAAACACATTATAGTCAAGCTCACTCAAAAGATACATTTTTTAAAATGTGCTGTTAGCTTAGCTTAAAGTCTCTAAGGTGATCTATAGAACAACCCTCCGGCCCACCCCGGAGACGACATGTCCATGTCCCTTTCAGCCACACATGACAACGAACAAGAGTTACTTGAACCTCCGATAATAAGAGTAAACACTCGTCAAAAAGTTATGAATATGTCTTTTCTGTTAGTACAACTCTATCATAATCCCAATTCTGACTATTAAAAAACTAAGAAACAAAAATGCTTTT